>OZ007593.1:68911087-69104701 GCA_963931845.1 Maratus michaelseni
CCTTTGCCAAAAATCATTTCATGCTAGTTTGCTAGTTTTTGTATTCTAAATCTGTGTTTAGGTGATTAAAAAACATATTTGACAGTTGAATAATGATGAAGTCATTTTACAATATAAAAAACTACAGCGTTAGTTGTTCATATCGAAATTATCTCGAATATATTATTTCCCTTGTTTTACATTTATCGACATTTCAGGACGTGTTCTGGTTGCATAAATTTTTGAAATATTTCAGGTAAATTTTAATTGGATATTAATTTTACTATCTCATGCATTCTAATACATTCAGATGTAGATTTCACAAATATAATTTTGTACTGCAATTTATTTCATTTTTTTCACGGTAAAGAGTGAAATCAACGTTCGAGAAATATGTAAGTATTTAAATTTTGGTATTAGAAATCAGCTTTATATGATTGATTATTACAAAAACTGCAAAACAATGTGGAATTATTAAATCTGTTAGTAAAAAAATTAAATGGAGCTAAATTATAGGACTCTCATAAGAATAATTTGGAATAGATAGTTGTGCATTTAATTTGTGTATGGCAAATACATATTTACTTTACAATATTATGTTTAAAAAATGGCTAATAGTAATTTATATGTATGCCCTATTTGGATTAATCGATTCAGATACAAAATAGAAAGTTATTCTGTGAAAAAAAATTACGTAAGTATAGAGGCGTAAAACATTCAACTGCTGATGTTCGATTTGTTTTTAAAAGTTGCAATAAAAACTGTGGGCAGTTTTTAATCATTACCCATAACTCTATTGCCATTAAATCTCCAGTGATTCAGTCTTACGAAAAAAAATAACAATTTATTTTCCATATATTTTTTAATGAACATTAAACACGAAATATATTTCAAAATATTTGTACCGTAACTTTATTATACAACAGAATTTCACAAAAATGAGAACATTTATAAGAATATTTGTAATGTAATACGTTTCAAAATCTTAACGCAACTTCGACTAAAAGTAAATTATTTCACTTCAATAAATCAGCATAAATTTCATTTTCTCTTATGCCTGAATGACAATAAATTTTGACTTCAAAGGTTAGGCGTTGCTAGCCGTATTGGAAAACGATTTACATGCAAAGCGCATATTCATCATCTTGATTACGGATTCTACTCAAATTTTAATTACCTTTCTTGAATAATTTATTGAGATACCAATGCATACGTTTAGGATATTGGACATAGGATCTGTTTAATTAAGCCGATATTTTTAAAGGAATTTTATCGAAACTTTTATCCATTATGTAATTTTAATTTTTTTGAAATCATTATTAAGGTGTGCATATACTAACACGAAAACGCACACACCAATAAATATATAGCAAAATGTATATAGAGATATTATTATGCATTATATTTAATAATATACATTTAAATTGATATGGTTGCGCTTATTATAGTATTGCATCAGTTATTTAATGAGTGTGCATTACTAACCCTCATATTTCCATTAAATTTTTAGAATCAGATATGTGCTAAATCTTTATTATTTTATCTTGCTTTATTTGTATATATAAAAAATATATATATATATAACTTTTTAAAAATTTTAACTGCACCCATAATGATTTTTCGTATAATAGAGAAGATGATTACATATATGATATTTTGTAAGTATTTTAAAAAAAGATATATTCCAATTTTATAATAGATGTTTACACACTAACACATACACAAAACAATAAACTATCATAGCATTTTTAGAATGAAAATACCTTTATATAAGCTTTACAATTTTAACACATTTATATCAATTTTTTTATAAAATTATTATTCTGTATGACATTTATTTCGAATATGTTTTATTTTGAAAATTTAAGATTTCTGAATATGCGTGGGCACGTTTATTTTCCCAAAAGTCTCATTCATAACTTACGAAACGCGTCAAATTGGCACGCTTTTAGCTTTATGATGAAAAGTTCATGCAATATGAATATATTATCTTAGAAATATTTCTTGGTTTTGTATTTATTACGATGCAAATATATAATGTAAGATGTTGCCGACAGTTTTAGACCAGGATGAAATTGATTTTATGTTTCTCATACTTTTGCAAAAATGATGCACTTCCGAATCATACAATACTAATCACAGGAAAATATTCCAGGTAAAACAGTCTGAATTTGAAATTAATATGTGTAGTTTAACACAAATTGTCTGACCGCTTTTCTGAAAACCGTACTGTATCTTGGAATTTGCGCACACTGTAGAAAGAAAAAAAAAACTCTATAAAAGTCTTAGATAGACGTTACGCCATTGAATATTATATTAAAACATAAATAACACAAAATTGTTCTTGTTCTTTGCTAAAAACATTATCTTCAATCTTTAGAAAATGAATTGCTGTCCCTCCTTCACGTTTTCAATGAATGGTTGGTTTAGCTAATATTTTAAACGGTAGATGGCTCCAGCTAATTGTGTTTTTCCCTTTTTCATTTCTCTGTATTCCCTGTTTTCATTTCTATCATGTCAGGATGTAAAGTTCAACATTTATGTCTTTGGTCTCCCCGATGATTATGATTCGTTATCATTACTAAAGCAATTATATACACTTAAGGTTCGCTAAAATTTAAATATATTTTTCATTGTTTATGTTATTACAACAAGACATTTAGTAAATGTTCTGTACCATGAATTAAAACAATAATTAAAAATGAATTAAGTATTTTCAAAATAACTAAACATTTTAAACCTGGAACAGAATTTTAAAGTTAAAAGCCATACAATTAAACTAAAATAACAACATATTAATGTCACATAATAAAATCAATTTTAAAAAATCTTACGAGATTTATACAAGGTAGATTTATACGAGGTACATGAGTAGAAATATCAATCAAAACACCAACCGGAATAGGTGGAATATAGGGTACTTCTAAGATGCCATCAAGTGAAATCCCACCGGAAACGAATTAAAAGCTGAATTTAATAAATGTACAACATCCACGTGAGCTTTCAGCTGAGGCAGTGTCATAGCCAATGAGGTTCTATCGAGGCGTGACTATTGCTAGTTGAAAGAGGTCCGAAGATACAGAGAGTGCAATACTTTGAACGACTCTGGTAGCTTCGAGGGGATTCATTATAAAATAGTAGCCAAAATTGTGGAAACCTCTCTGAAAACGAGTATGTTTGACGTTTGGTGGTTCATAACTATCCTTTCCCTTTAATAATACCATGAAATTATCTACCAATAGAAAGGTAATTTAATAAAGAATGTAATGCAATAAATTTTAAGAAGGACTGTTTATTAGGACAGCAGTTCTAAAAAACAAAATGAAAGATATCGAAAAAGTGAGATATACGAAAAATAGTCTCAATGCTTAGTTAACTGACTAGGGCACTAGGGAAACCTTTACTCTTAATTTCGGCCTTGCAAAGCCTTCTCATTTGGCGAACCAAGTCTTTAAGTTCTGAAACCATTATGATTTGACACCAAGTTTGAATTAATTCTTCTATTAATTGGATTTCATATCTGGCTAGCTTTTCATCAACAAGTGTCTTTAGTCGGCTCCATAGATTTTCAATTATGTTAAAATATGGGATATTCCTGTGCCATTTCAACACTGGAATATGATTATCTTGAAACTACACTTTACACACTTTATCAACGTAACATGGAGCTGAATCCTGTTTAAATATAAATGCTTCCTTATTTTGAGCGGAAAATTTCAGTTGATATTGAAATATTTTATTTATTCATTTTTAGGCATTCACATTCCAATTAATCGCAAACATTCACCCCGTACTTTATGATGTTATACATTCCTATATCATAACAATGACTGGATGATTCATGATGTGCGTAATGTAATTAGTATGAAATATTTTTTGATTAATCTCCTTGTGTATTTTATGCTATCAGTACAAAATGGGGAGACTTTGGTATCGTCAGATCAAATAATGCTATCCCATTTTTTCACCGTCCAGTTAATATGAGTTTTAGACAAGAGTAATTTTTCAACATTTGTTTGAGAGAAGGGCTTGCGCCCTTTCACATTGTATACAACTAGATAATTTCTTTTTGTCACTCATGCACAGTCTCTTAATTCTTCTATAACCACATGCTGTTTTACTCCTTTCCCTGCCATCAACAGTTTGGTTTTGTTGTGGAATATTGTTTCCAGACACCGATTAAAAATATAGAAATGTCACCTTTGGCTGTATTTTCACAAAATTGCCTTTTAATGTATTTCTAACTGTATCCTTTTTCACTTAATACTACTACTGTACATCGCTTTCTATGTGACCAGCAAACTTTTATCGTATTTTTTTTATTTCCGTATGTTCCGTATGTCCAAATCTAAGAACATCATTCATGTAAAGCACTTACACACGTCCGTCTCACAGCTCTAAAACTATAAAACAACAGTTGCGTCCTATTATCATCTGATTAACGCACTTCCAAAACAGGATGAGACCTGAATGATTCTCTAAACACTAATCCTAAATGTCTGCATTCAAACAAAAGAAAGCTACCACATATTCACATAAGAGAATTTTTTTCTTTTTCAGATTATTTGTCTAAACCTTTTGTTTAAATACTAATAATTAAAGAAGATGTATTTCATCGCATTTGTGATACAATTATCTTCCCATTCATATATAATTTTACGGTGTTACTTAAATAGGAGTGGTTTATGAACCGTGAAACATCATAAATATACCTTCTCAAAAAGGTTTCCACTATTGTGACAACTACTATGTGTTGTTCGATTGATATTGATGCTGATAAGGAGCTGATAAGGAACCTGTAGGAAGAAAAATGCTATTGCACCATAGATATTAAATTTTAAATTTTAGGATAAGAAAAATTATAGTGGATAATCAATATAAGAATTTACAGGCGTTGTGTTTTTGAAATGAATTAAGGAAAGGTATTAATTCAATTATCATTTTAAACATAAAACAATGACATGATTTTGAATAATAATAATGATAATAATTGCATAATGAATAAAGATCAACACTAAAATAATGATACTAAATTTAGATTAAATATGAGATTCTGGATTATGTATCTGCATAAAAATCAGTAAACATTATAATAAAAAACAAAAATATAAAATAACATATAAATCAAAAGTAATAGTAATTAAATCAAATAAAAGTGCAAATTGTCTGGAAATGAATATCATTATGTGTTTTATATTCTTGAACCTCTAAATTACGCCTACACAGACACTGTGTTAATTTTTTTTTTTATAGAAGTTTAAGATGATGATTTTACATCGCAATTCACCATGAGATAATATTTTATCACTAATCGCTTTTTCGTATTCTTTGTGAAGCACTAAATTTAGATTACACGAGGCAAATGATATTTTTATTATAAAACATCGTACCACTACATTATGGATGGACTACTTCCCATCACACTCATGAGAAGCACAATTATGTTGGGTTGAACACTAAGAATCGTAACACTTGAATACACGTCTTGAAGTAAACACAAATGTAGAACATGTTAGTTTTGAATATCACTTCACTCTTAGATTGAAAACTAGTCTGTAAAACAGCAAGATTGACTCGCAATCACATGTGCGGATCTAGAATTACTGGTGAAACAAATCATTTGAAAAAAAAACACTTGATCAACTCTAGTGGATAATTCTGCGACAGCAATTGAAGCTTGAATATTGAAATGACATTTTCAGACCACTCTTTCTCATGACTCGACATCAGACATGGCACACTACTCTATTAAATATGATGAATACCAGTCCACAGCGATGAGAGAGAGACGATATTTAGTCGAATGCGCATTTTGAGGAACGATTTTGCATACAGTTCTTTAATAAGGGAAACAGCATGACTGTGATGTCGTAATAAAAACAATTTGAAACTCATTTTCAGCCTAATAACTGTAACGCTTCTGTCAACATCATAATACGGGATATGAGTAATTCTTAACAGAAAATATATAGTAGAGACGTGTATGAATTGATTAACGACAGATATAATCATAAAAAGGGTTAATCGTATAATAGAACGATGCATATTAACAAGAGGTATTTGTAATAAACGCATGTATAAAAATAAATTAAATGTAGTAGTATTGGATATTTGACAACTCAACACAGTAAAGTAACTGTTTTATGTATCAAAATGAAGTGTTTGAGGCATTATGTTGTCATTTAAATTTTAAAATCAGCGTTTATAAGCAACTATAGATACTAAATGTGCAGTCATTAAATAAGAATTTATTTGATTTATAAATGTATGATCTTTTCAGCTCCTAATGTTAAATTAATATTTAATATTTAAAAATCTATATATCTTGCAGGAATTATTTCCCCACTAATATTATACATGTTGCTTTTATAAACACCCGAAATACAATTATGTGAATATTTATGTATCTAAAAATATATGTGAGATATAAATTATGAATATAATGAACGAAAAAAAAATATTAATAGAAAAGTATATATTTTTACAGAAATACATTTTTAGATGTAACAATATGTTAAGAAGTATCTTGAAATAAAAAATAGAATCAAGCTTGATAAGATCATAAATTAGAAATAGGGTAGAAAAACATTAAAAAAAATATGGCAAGAAATTGCTAAAATTTTGAAGGCATCAATAATTTGAATAATGTTCTTGAATATTTTTGTAATTAAACACAATCCTGTCTTTAAATTTACTGTCATATAAAATTGGACTAAAATATGCAAAATATAAAATAAGTAAATAATAATTAGTGGCATTATACCTTTTATTTACACACACTGAAAAAATGGTTACTTATAAAGGTATTTTTAATTATATTGACACATTTTTAGTATTTATTTTGTAAGATATAAGTATTAATTAAATATTTGAATATGAAAGTATTTTATATAAAGCATATGTTACAAATATTTTTCTAATAAAAAATATTATCTTTCAAATAAATAACAAAAATTTTTGTATAAAGAATTATGTGTCGACTAATTAATAAAATATTTACTATAAAACATTAAAAGCAACTTTCGTTATTTTTTAAAATTATGTTCAAATATATTTTCATAAAATATTATACATAAATTTTCTATTCACGGCAAAAATGTTTTCACTCGTTACGGTTTTTATTCTATATTATATACTTAAAGTAAAGTAAATGAATCAGCATCATTATTAATTAGTCGAGGTGGACTTTAAAGAACTTTAATTTACATACTATCACAAACACGTACATCGAAGACAAACGAAAAACAACATATACATTTTTACAGTAAACAAAGTTTTTACCGATAGGTGACGGAATAACCGGCTGTGGTGCTGCCATCTAGTACTTATATTAGACACTAAACACCATAAGTCTCCCCTCCTTAATTTGGAAACATGATGGGAGCTTTTCTTTTCCTGGTTGATCTTCTAGGTACCTGTAGGGAAGAACAAGAATTAGTATTTAAAGTATCTGTAGCATGATCACTAAAAGTATTGGGCACCATGGATTTCACTTTAGAGTCTACTGGAGCAGGACTTGAAGTATTTGGGAGGACAAAGTCATCTGGTTTAGGGTTTGGAGGAGCTGTGACAACACAATCATCTGGATGAGGATTTGGAGTAGATGGGACAACAGAGTCAGCTGGACGAAAATCTGGGACACAAGGAGGCATTAGCTGAGAATCACTTTGATTAACAACAGCATTATCTCTTTCGTGACTTTCTGTACCACTCTCTTCAGAATTTGAATCATTAGTTAGATGTATCTTCGAACCAAAATTAGTTATCTGATCAACATGCCTTTTACAAATATTCAAACCAACTTGAATTCTATAATGCAACTTGCCTTCTTTTGTAATAATGCTACCAATTTTCCACTTGGCTTCAGGAGTATAATTTCTTACAGCCACTTTCTGGTTTATTTGAAATTCGTTTACTTTAGAATTGGCCTTTCTCGCATTTTGTTTATTATGCACAAAATTTGTAACGCTTGGAATTATCAAATCTCTTTTCGTTCTTATATTTCGTTTTAGAAATAGAGATGCAGGACTTTCCCCCGTAGTAACATGAGGCTTCTTTCTATATTGTAAAAGAAAGTTATTTATTTTCATCTGTAAAGTACCAGATTCCGAAGATAAGGCTTTTAACCCTTTTTTAAGAATCTGCACATATCTCTCTGCCTGACCATTTGTAGCTGGATGATATGGTGTACTAAACTTATGTTTAACCCCATGATTCTTCAAAAATGTCTCAAATTCTTCAGAAGTAAATTGTTTTGCATTATCAGATACCAGAGATATAGGATACCCGTATCTGGCAAAAAGAGAAGAAAGACAAGTAATTGTATGTTCTGACGTTATATTAGGAATAATAAAAACTTCAGGCCATATGCTATGATCATCAACCACAAGTAAAAGCATTTTACCCATCACAAGGCCAAAATAATCTATGAGAATTCTTTGCCATGGAGCTGTAGGCCATTCCCTATGATGAGTATCTACCTTAGGAAGATTATTTTTTAAGTGGACACAAGTAGTGCAATTTCGTGCAAGATCTTCAATATCTTGGTCAATTCCTGGCCACCAAACAAAACTGCGAGCTAAGGACTTTATTTTCACTATACCAAAATGTCCATAGTGTAAATAACGTAAAATTTGTTTACGGTGAACTTCTGGGATAATTACTCTACATCCTTTTAAAATACAACTATGTTGAAGAGTAAATTCTTCTTGTTTGCCACCAAAAAGTAAATTTTTAGGAATTGGAGAACCAGAAATTAGATGATGAAAAAGTTGACGTAATAAAGGATCAGATTTTGTAGCTACAGCAATTGATTTGGCGTTTAAAGACAATGTAGAAATTTGGTTAATTTGAAAAAAATCAGATTCATCAATTACATTACTTGAATTTAATTGTGGGGGTAAATCTTCACTACGTAATGGAAGTCGTGAAAGAGCATCGACATTTACATGTTCGGATGTTTTCTTATAGCGAATATCATATTTAAACGCTTGTAAGTATAATGCATATCTTTGCATTCGAGCAGCTGAAAGAACAGGAATACTTTTATTTGGGGAAAATATGGACACGAGTGGTTTGCTATCTGTAAATAAAGTAAACCTATTACCATATAAATATTGAAAAAATTTCTTTACTCCAAAAATAATAGCTAGCCCTTCCTTATCCACCTGGCTATACTTTTTTTCTGCATTCGTAAGCGTTCTGGACACAAAATCAATTGGTTTTTCCACGTTATCTGGCATCACATGCGAAAGAACTGCAGAGATACCATATGTAGAAGCATCTGTTGCTAACACTAAAGGCAATTTAGGGTTGAAATGAGCAAGAACTCTTTCTGAAATAATTTCATTTTTTATATTTTTAAATGCTTGTTCACAAACAGGAGACCAAATAAATTTTACATTATTTTTGAGCAAGTGATTTAAAGGATGAGCAATTGTAGATACATTTGGTACAAATTTTGAATAATATGTGACTAAGTCTAAAAAAGCTTTAACTTGTGACACATTAATTGGTCTAGGAGCATTGACAATAGCTTCAATTTTATCTTGCATTTTATGAATACCGTGCTTATCAATTTTATAATCACAATATGTAATATGGTCAGCCAGAAAAATTGATTTATCTTTATTTATCCTAATATTATATTCACGTAATCTTTCTAAGACTTGTTTTAGTCTTTTTAAATGATTTCATCCGTTTCCCCTGTAACACCAATATCATCAATGAACACAGTGACACCCTCAATACCACATAATATTTGTTCAATCGATTTTTGCCAAATTGTTGGAGAGCTAGTAAGACCCATTGGTAACTTTAAAAATTGAAATAAGCCCTTCGGAGTATTTATAGTCAACAATTCCTGTGATTTTTCGTCTACAGGTAACTGAAGATAAGCTTGATTTAAATATATTTTCGTAAAATGTAAACCACCACCTAAAGTAGCTAACATGTCCTCTACCCTAGGTAAAGGATATTTTTCCACCTTCAAAAATTTATTTACTGTAACTTTAAAATCTCCGCATAAACGTATTTTCCCATTTGGTTTTACCACTGGAACTATAGGAGTTGCCCACTTACTACTGGTGATAGGTTTAATAATACCCTCATCCTGTAACCTTTGGATTTCATCATTTACTGCTTTACGTAGAGCATACGTAACTGTTCTAGCCTTACAAAATATGGGCGTAGAACCTTTTTCCAGATAAAGTTCTGCTTTCAAACCTTTTATTCCCCCTACATTATCTGAAAATAAATCAGAAAAATCATTTAATAATGCTCTTAATTTATCAGTAGAATTTGCAATTTCATTGACATACACAGATTTAAAGTTAGTAGGAAACAAATTAAATGCAACTACCCAGTCTCTGCCAAATAAAAGTGGGAAATTATCTTCTTTAATTAAATACAATTTAAGCTGTTTAGTAATATTTGCATAAGAAACATCTACTGTTACATACCCCACAGGTGTAAACACCTCACCCGTTGCCGTTCTCAACTAAACGTCTGGTGGAAAAATTTTATTATTCGGAAAAATTCTCCGAAAACGATTTACAGGTACCGCAGAAATTCCAGAGTCAGTGTCTACCTCCATTTCAGCTTTAGCTTTGTTTTCAATTAAAACCCACACTTTTATAGGTGTAGAACTTTTATCATGAGTCACGGATAAAATATCAACCGTCTGCAATACATTTGTTTGTTTCTGAGAACTACTTTTACATACTTTACCAAGGTGGCCTCTTTTTTTACAAATTTTACAAATAGTATTGATATGCTTACACTTATTGGCAAGATGTGATGGATTTCCACATCGATAACATTGTAATTTATTTTTATTTACATCAAAATTCCCCTTATTTACATTGTTTATTTTCGGTTTCTGGAAATTATTTGAAATTTTATTCGGTTTTAGAATATGCCAATTTATTAACAATTACATTTTTGTTTTTCAATTCAGAAATATCATGTTCGTTATTTTGCAAAATAATTGCATTTTCAATAGCTTTCTCAAAAGTTAAATCATCTATTTGTGAGAGTAATTTACTTTGGATACTTTCATTTTTTAAACCTCGTAAAAATTGTTCTAACAAATTTTCATTAAGTGTTTCACCAGTAAAAGCACAGAATGTGGTTAACTTCTTTAATTTTGAAACAAAATCTTGTATCGATTCGTTTTCATTTTGATAAGAATTACGGAATTTAAATCTAGAACAAAATTTATTAGGGGCGGGGCTTAAGTTATTTAACAGAATTTCAACTATTTCTTCGTATTTTAATGCTTCCGGATTTTTAGGAAACGTTAAATCAGACAGCAAATTATACAATTTAGGCCCCATACAGTAAAAAATAGCGGGTACCTTATTTTTATTCAACATCATGTAATAAAAAACTCTGTTCCAACCTCTTAACATACGATTGAAAAGTTTCAATGGAATCATTGTATTCCTTAAAATTAGCAAACATTATGAACTTTTATTTATTGCAGAGAAGAAAAAAAAAATGTCAGCACTTACCACCCTCATAATATTCTATATGATATACTTAAAGTAAAGTAAATGAATCAGAATCATTATTAATTAGTCGAGGTGGACTTTAAAGAACTTTAATTTACATACTATCACAAACACGTACATCGAACACTAACGAAAAACAACAGATACATTTTTACAGTAAACAAAGTTTTTACCAATAGGTGACAGAATAACCGGCTGTGGTGCTGCCATCTAGTACTTATATTAGACACTAAACACCATAGTTTTCATTAAAATAAACATAAACAGCGATTTCTTAAATATTTTTTCAAAACTTTAAAAACGTATATATTTTTAATATAATTGATCATCCAAATGTTGTTTATTTTTCTATCTGAATTTACAGTAAAATATTTTATACTCTTTTTAAAGAGAAAAAAAAATACATAACAAGAATTTAAATTTTTCGCTTTTAATCACCGTGTTAATCATGATTTTTTAATTTAGGAATTAAAATTTCTATAATATCATGAATTTCTATAAAATAAGTTATTGTATTAAACAAATGAAGCAATTGCTATAAAATTAAAAATGTTTTTGTAAAATGTGATTTTTGCAAAAGAAAAATGTAAGTTTAACAGTTACGAAGAAAATATTTTACGAAGATAATATTAATACTTTGTTTCAAAATATTACATGATGTTATTATACAGGGTGTCCAAAAAGGATTTCCTTGATTACAAAATGTATTTATATTCGAATTGATATACCGAGTTTTTTGTTCTAGGTTTCCCTAACCTGGCTGTAGTTTAGTCAGTGTCCAGGAAACCGGAACACGTAAAGCAAACTGACCGACCATAAACTTCAGCTGAGAGGGTAGCTCTATTTCAAACACAAACAAATTTTTAAACGCCAGTTCAGGGGATATTTTTATTGCATTTAAATATATATTTCATGTTTATCTTATTAACAAAATTTTTTTCATAAATGACTTATGATTATTATTTGTATTATTAAAACTTGGTATTATTGTCATTCATTTTCTTTCTTTTTTTATACACAAAAGTTTAATTTTTTTCTTTCGTCTTATAAAAAGGAACGTCCACCGAAAAATAAAGTAAATGTTAAAAGAGTTGAAATAACTTAACACAAAAATATAATGTTTCAAGTGCTTCTTTTCTTTATTCTTTTTTCCCGCTACGTTACAAATTTGAAGTATGAGTTAAATATGTGTTTCACATTATGGACTTTTGCAAAAAGAATTTATGCTAGTTTGTGTATTCTTCAACCAAGTTTAGGTAATCAAAGAGCATATTTGACAGTTGAATAACGATGGAGTTATTTTAAAATATAAAATACTAAAGTATTAGTTGGTTGTTTTCTGTTTATACCTGCTATTGTTTTTTTTTTTTTTTTCACATTTATCGACACTTCAGAATGTGTATTAGTAGCATTTTGTTTTGAAATGTTTCATGTCATTTTTGATTGGGTATTAACTTTAATATTTTATGCAATGTAATAAATTCAGATTTAAATTACGTAAGCATAATTTTATAAAATAATGCATTTCAATTTATTAATGGTAAAGGATAAAATAAATGTTCTGAAAATAGAAGTATCTCCATATTGATATTAGAAATCAGCCTAAAATGTTTGATAGTAACATAAACTGGAAATAATTTGAAATTGTTAATCTGTTTGCTGGATTAATAAAAATAAGATTATGATAAATTGTAGAAGGACTTTCAAGATAATAGTTTGAAATAGATTGTATGGAATTGAATTTGTATATAACAGATATATATATATATATATATATATATATATATATATATATATATATTACTTTAACAATTTATCATTAAAAATGGCTAAAAGTAATTTATAAATACAAAATATTAATTAATTCGTATTTACATATAGGTAATTGTAATAGTTTTAATTCCTCTTTTATGAAGAATGCCATAATGCAATAGAGTAAAATCAAGATTAATTTGATTTATTTTTCTGGTTCTGTCACATACAGTTATATATTGAATTAATGCAGTTTTGTGTTGATGTTTTCATTATATACAATTGATGAAAAAAACAGAACAATCATTACATGTTAATTATCAAACTGTCGCAGATGAAAATTAAAATAGCCTTTAGATGGGGATTTATGTCTTCTTTCAATTTATGTTAAGCAATTAAATTTAAAAATTCGTCTCCATATAAACATTGTAACACACATTGAAAACACCAAATCTTAACATCATATTTCAATCATCCGTTGCATTTTAAATTCCGATACAAAATGCAAAAATTTAAGGAATTATAGAATTGTAAAATTTTGCACTTTTAATATTGTATTCGTCTCTAATAATAGCTACAATACGGGTAGATAAATTTTAAGCATAACTCAAAATATATTTTCATTAAATCACTGATGATTTAGTCTTTAGATAAATAATTTATCATTTTATTTTCCATATATTTGATCCTTGAAAAGATCCTTGAAAAATATTTATACCGTAAATTTATTGTACAGTAGATTTTCAGAAAAAATGATAAATTTTATAAGAATATTTTTAATAGAATATATCTCTAACTTTAACGAAACTTCTAAAAGGAAACTATTTCACTTCAATAATTCAGAACACATTTCAATTTCTCTTAGGCTTGAATGACAATTAATATTGACTTCAAAGGTTATGTGTTACGAGCCTTATTGGAAACAATTCCAGTGCAAAGTGCACATTCATCATTTTGAATATGATGCTACTGGAATTATTTTATAACTTTCTTAAATAATTTATTGAGATAGCATTTCATACGTTTAGAATAGTGGACACAATCAAGCAATAGTGGACCCAATGGATCTTAATTTTTAAATAATTTCCTTATAATTTAATTGAGCCAATAGCTTTTACAAATGATTTTTATCAATCCTGCTATTCACTTATGAAATCTTAATATTTTGAAATCGTACATTTTTTGACAAGAACACACCTACAAACATAACAATAAATAGAAGCAATTTATAGAGAAAATTTTGCATGCATTCTATGAAAGAGTATGCATTTTAAAATACATTCTTAGGTTTATGAAATTATGGAATTTTTTATTTAATTAAAGTATATTACAACACGTTATATTGTTTTCAATTTTGTAAGTATCAAATATCTGCAACAAGTTTATTTTATTTTGTTTTACTTCTATATATATATAAATGTAGCGAACCCATAATGGTCTTTATTATAGTAGATAATAATATTGTATAGATTATATTTTATAAATGTTCTAAAGCTATTCTAATTTTAACATTGATATTTTACATCCATGAAAATATACTAACACATATGGAAATAAATCAATTAGTAAAACATTATTAGCATGCAAATTGTTTAATATAATTTTTAGAACTTTAAATTCTGTGTATCACATATTTATATGAAAATATAGTTTTTTATGACATTTATTGTCAGTGACATTTATTACAGCAATTGATTTTTAAATTTTAGGCCAATTTTAAATTTTATATAAAGACCTGTTTGAACACAGTTTTTTTCACCTATATGTCATGATCATAATTACAATATATACTCACAATCTCCAACAATTGTCAAGAAAACGGCGAAAATTTTATTTCCTTTGATTAGAATGTGCTTATATGTGCTTTATTTTAAACGTGCTACATCTTGAAATTCGTCATACTCTAATCTCAAGGACGAATGTTTACTTTGTATTATTGACAAAAAAAGTAGGTGGAGATATCAGGTATGATTATGTTAAACATAGCGGTGCAAAAACACTGTTTGTCCGAAAAAAAAATATTTTATCAAATTGACGCTAGTTGTAAAAACGCATCTTTCAGAAAAGCAAAATCAGAATTTAAAAATTTCTTGAAGGCAGTTTTTAATACGCTAATCAATTTTAAAATGATCGGGTTATAAATGAATTTCCTTAAGGGGGTTCTTATGCTCAATTAATAATTGTTTAAATAAAAAAAAAGTATGAAAAAATGTTGTTTTTTTTAGCGTTTAAAACTATTTCTAAAAGTTTAATACGTTTAAAAAAGATGACCCCCTATAATGCATTTTCACCGTCGGCCTTTTAACAAGAAAGGCTCTCCATAAGTGCATACTCAGAAAAAATTGAAAAATGTTAGAGAATATACTTTCAATGAGGATAAAATTTAATGATCCTGTTATATATTTATAAGAAAAATTAAATTGATTAAAATTGATCAAAGCTCAAAATTAAGTTCCGATTACGTGCATTGTATTGCCATCATGGGAACCATGACTTTTTCAATATTGAATTGAAATTTATGATGACAGTATCCGTAATCAGGCAGTTACTTTTAAAATTCACTTAAAATTTATCCAACCTGTGAAACCGTATGAAATTAAATAACTGCAGCAAGACGCAATTATATCTACTATATAAGCTTACAGAAATAATAATAAATTATTTCATCATTTAAGTTTAAATTGATTAAGTACTGTGCATTTTAACACACATTTAACAAGGAAATGCATCAAAATCGCTTGCAATTGGCGAGGGAAAATGTGTTGCCCGCCAAATAGCGTCTTTTTGCGCCAAATACTCGGAAGCATTTATTTTTTTTACAGATTTTCTACTGCAATTTCGCAGCTAAATTTGATTGATACTTTATAACGTACATGAGTAGTTTCATTAACAATATTTTCAAAAGATTTTGCTTATGCACTTTAAGGAGACCTTTCTTGTAAGTACATGTTTAATATGAATTAAAATTATTACAAACATATGCCTGTTTATTTAAAATAGAAAATGATGGATTACCATAAACATAGGTAATGTATGTTTCCACAAACGTACTTTTAAAAAATCAATTTATAATATTTGTTCCAGATTTCATCGTTTTAATTTACGGGAAATATTGAATGATCCTCTGAAATTTTACATTGAATAATGTAGATGTATCTAACGGTACGAATCCTAGAGAAAATTTTGGAGATTATTAAGTTATTCTATGATGATATCATGCAAACCACTTTTATACTTTACATAAAAACTATCTATCAGCAGACATTCACTAATATGTTTCAAAAACTGTCGTAGCTAGAATTTTGAATTGATAAAAAATAGAATATATTTAGATAACTCATATATTATTAAAGTGATCTGATTACACTACTTAATAATAATTAATTTGAAAATTTTCTTGTAACTGGAAAAGAGATTGTTTATGCAGTTTGAATTTTTAATTTCTGTGGCGGTCATTTGACTTAAAAACATCATTTGTTAATTTTTTTTTTTTACATAAAATAGTTAATTAATGAAAATTATACTTTTCGGAGGAATAATTTCGAGCAGAAACAATTTCTTTCTTTTAAAAGAAAATCGGAGGGAATGGGTCGTATATTTCTCGAGAAAAATGGTCGCCCAGGTTAAAAACCTGTATTCGAGAAAAACAGTTTTGAGGAATTTGAATATCGTGAAATCGATTTAGCAGCAACTGTCTAAACACTTGAAGGGTGCAAAACATTCAGAGCCTACATCATTCACGTGAAAACGTGAAAGCTAGTGTTAATTCTATGGGAAGGTTCATGGAAGATTTCTCGCTCGCATTTTATTATTTTTAAATTATGTTTTTTGCATAGGATAGCTGAAGTCGATCTCTAACATTGTTAGTTTTTACTTTTTCGATTTTGGTTCCAGTTTTTTTTTTATATATAAGGGTACTTTCACTTTCATAACGGGTTCCAACCGGTTCCAAAATTGGAATAGTCCACTTTAAAAAAAAATTGTACTAAAAATCAAAAAGGTAATAATTAACAACGTTAGAAATCGATCTCATATATCCTATGCCAAAAAATAAAAAATAAAATAAAAATAAAAATAAATAAATAAAATAAAAAATAAAAACATTAAAAATATTAAAATGCGAGCGAGAAATCTGCCAAGAACCTTCCCATAGACTTAACATTTTCAGAGCGTAGGTTCTTAAAAAAAAAAAGAAATCGAAAATTTATACTCTAAGAAGTATCACCTCACCTTAAATTTCTCTCGCTTCACTTTTAATATATTCACAAGGATTATATCATAATTGAAAAATATATTTTAGAAAAATTCATCAATGATTAAAGAAAGAGCTATTAAAAACAGGTATTTATTATAAATGCATCTTTCAAAATAAAATAAATATAATAGTTTTGTTATTTGACGACTAAACACATTAAAAAATCTATTTTGTGTACAAACCTAAAGTGTTTTACGTAATTATATTAATCATTTAAATTTAAAAATTACAGTTTATCAGCTGAATTGCAACTATAGATACTAATCGTGAAATGATTAAATAAGGAAGTTTAGGGATTAAAGGGATAAATACTTTTCAGCACCTCATGTTAGATTAATTTTTAATATTTGAAAAAAAAATATCCTGTATTAATTATTTTTCATTATGTTATTTAAAATGTTAATATTGAACATAATACATACAATTATGTGAATTTTTAGACATTCAAATAAATATTATACGTGAAAATTAAATTATGAACATCATATACAGAAAAAAATATCAATCGTAACCTATGCTGTTTTTAACATATATTTTTTAGATATAACAATGTGTTAAGAAGTATCTTAAAAATTCTTAATAGAATCTAACCTGATAAGATCACAAATTACATATGGGTTCGAAAACATAGAAAAAAAACGCCACGAACAACAACAAAAATTGCACAACTTTTGCTACACTTTTTAAGGCACCCTTAATTGAAATAATTCTTTTCAATATTTATGCCATTAAACACAATCCATCCTTTACATTTCCTGGCATGTAAGGGCCTATTAAATATGAAAAATTTTAAATAAGTAAATATAAATTAGCAACTACACTATACACTATGCAGCTATTATACCATTTTCCTCCTCCCAAAAAGTATCCCCAAAAGTATTCAAACATTTTTTTTTATAATTAAGTTGATACTTATTTTTAGCATTTATTATGTAAAATATAAATATTAATTAAAATTTTGATTATTTTATTTAAAACATCCATTTAAAATATTATCCTATAAAAATATTATCTTTCAATTATTAACTGAATTTTTTGTTTAAAGAGTTAAATTTCCAATAATTAATTAAATATTTACTCTAACACAATAAAAGCAACGTTAATTATATTTTTTAATTACGTCCAAATATTTTTAATAAAATATTTAACAAACTTTTTTTTTATTGACGCCGAAAATGTTTTTCACACATTACGAATTTCATTAAAAGCTACATAGCGAGTTCTTAAAAATACTTCCAAAGCTTTAATAATATATATTTTTGAAGATATTTTAACATGAACTGTTGTTTATTTTTCTATCTGAATATACACTAAAATTGTTTATACTGTTCTAAAAAAGAATTTAAATTAAAAAAAATCAATTAAGAGATAATGCGAACTTTAATTTTTCACTTTTATTCACCGTGTTTAGTCATGAGTTTTTAATGCAGGAAATTAAAATATCTATAATAGTTGTATATATACAATAATATTAACTTAACTACTTAATAATACTTTAATATTTGTATATATACAATATATCATATATGTAATCATCTTATGTACTATACGAAAAACCATTATACGTGTCGTTAAAGTGTTTAAAAAGTGATATATATATATATATATATATATATATATATATATATATATATATATATATATATATATATATATATATATATATATAAAGGTTATAAACAAATAAAACAAATGCAAAAGAGAAATGAAAGATTAAAAGTTACGAAGAAACTTTTTTATGAAGATAATATTCAAAATATATTTCAAAATATTAGATAACATTATTGTACAGGGTGGAGGAAAAGGCTTCTCTTGATTACATAATTTATTTATATCCGAAGTGATATACCGTAGATAGACAGATGAAACTTGGTCCAAAATATTGCAATATTAACAAAGTTTTATTGTGGCAGGTTTCTGTAACGTGGCTTTAGTGTAGCAGTGTCAGTGTCCAGGAACCACTACTATGTAACGAATACTGTGCTACCATTAAACTCAATTGGAAGGGAGGAAGAAATCATACAGACTTTTGTGCGAACTCTCAATAAATCTGTGCGAACAATCTCAAGTGAATACAGATACCAAACAGATACCAAAAGGGTCTCGTGATACCAGAGGACACACTGAGCTTTTTCCTAATCTGTAAAGTTTTCCGTTTTTCTGGGCAATGATATTGGTAAACTACAGCCACTATTGTGTACAAATAAACCCGCTACAAATAAACTTGGACTGTTTTCCAAAATGTTTTTACAGTTTCGCATGTCTATCTTATATATAACGGATATGCATAAATTTTGTAACCAGGGGAAAACTTTTCGGAAAACCTTTACTTCAGAAAATTTGAAATATGTTTTTTCAAAGCTTTTTTTTTCGATTTCGTTAAAAATAAAACGCGCTTCATATTTTCCTGGACTAATGTCCTCTCCATAGCCATAAATATATTTATTCTAGTTCAGATAGGACATTTTGTTACTTTATATAGCTATAAGGGAACCATTACGCTACGTGTTCTACTGGTTTGTCTTTGGCTTCAAAATCATTTACTCCAATATATCTTAAATTTTGAAGTCTGACAGATATTCGTGAAATTGATTGTGCGTAGTTACAATAAATTAGCCATACGCAATTCCGTAAGAATTTTACAGCGTCTTGTATTTGCAAAATGGAGAGATAGCGTGCAACTCTCAGACACTAATAAAAATATAGATAATTGCCAATTACAAATTTGTAGAACACTATATATTTCGTAATCAAAAACGCTTATCTAAGATCAATTTCATGAAAATAATTATTACAACTCACATTTGTTTGTGCGGGAATTCAAAATCTGCTATATCCAGAAACACATTAAAAATGAGATAATATCACTTTCACCAAATAAAACCACAAAGAATCTATGATTAAATCCTGCAGATTTTAGCACTGGCTCATGGGATTAGTGAAAACTAGCTCCTCATTTTTGACGCTGTTCGGAACATACCACTACTGGAAATAGCGATAAAAAACTACTGTTTTATAAGAACAATTTGAATTATTCATGTGCACATTATTCATTATTTTATACTATTGCACATTATTTTATATTATTCATGTTATTTCGTACTAAATTTATGCTGATCTAAATCATTGTATTTGAAATTTTCTTGTACCTCGTGTTGTTACAAAATAGCAGAGAATCGTAGGACAGAAAACAAATATGAAGTCATAATTTCCACGTTTGAGATAAAACTAAAATAAAAACATATGCATACACTGATTTCTCCTTTAAAATGCATGTATTCTTCAGAACAACCCACAACAGAATTTTACAAAAACAACTCAAGTGAAGAAATCCATCTACTCACAATTTTTGAGTATAACAGATTCGACTCAAACATAATGTTCACAATCTAAGAACAAATGTTTTACAATTCAAAATTTTAACACATTCTTGACGACTGACAGGAATTGGACTCTTCTACTATACGTACTATTATACGTACGTGTGTAACTCCACCTACGTGCAGTATATTTAATTTTATGTTTTACAAATATGCACAATTTTCCTATTTATGAATTTAAAGTTACAAACATGTTCCTCTGCATAGAATATGTGCCTTTATTATATATAGTTATTTCTTATACGAACTCTGATGCACAGGAACGTTTTCTTAAATAATACAATGCGCAAGTATAAAGCTCTTTGATGGGGCTTGATGTTTAAAAAGGCCTAAATTAGCAGCATCGTTTCTGTTACGGAATCTAATTTTTAACCTATTTTCTTTCTAACATAAAAAAACCATATTACCAAAACTAACACAATTAATAATATCAAATGCTTTAAAATTAAAATAAAAAACGATATTTTTGAAAATAATAAAACAAGAAAATATATCTTTTAAATATAAATTACAAATTCACTTTTCTTCGGCTATAAGTAATTTTCTAACCCAGAAAAAATAGTATATCTAATTAAAATTTACTAAATTCATCTAGTAAATGTATCAAGTTTAATTTTTATTGAAATAACTTTGATCAAATGGAAGGTTAAAGCAGTGCAATTACTTCGAAAAGACAAAAAAAGAATTCGAAGCATAAGAATAAATTTGACATTCTTCAACTATGGATTAATTAATTAAATTTTCAATGGTTGCTAACTTTTCTTAATTAAATAAACACAACGCTCTCCTTTTTTAACTAAAATCGAAAGAATTTAAAACGCTGTTTTTTTAACTGAGACATTGATTTGAATTTATCTCAATCTTTTATTATTTAAATACTTATTTAAATGAATTTTTAACGATTATTTTCTCAATACATTTTTGAAAAAAATTACATTCAAGTGAAATTGTGATATGGAAAGAAAACGCGTTGAGATATTTTAAGCGATTTATGAAGCAAAAACAATCTATAGTTTAATATGTTACTGGGAAAGTGAAACCGGTTGCTAGTGCAAATTTTAAAATATTTTTCATTAAGTTTTATAACAATAACCAATTTTAAAACGTATAATGATTATTTATTTGAAGAAAGAAACTGCACTTCAGTTTAATCATTTATTTGTTTGTTTTCTTTTTCAACTACAAAAAAAAATTAATATACACCACTGTTTACAAGATTGTCATGGGCCTTTTTTTGAGTTCCACTATTTACGAATATTACACTTAGTCTTATTAAATCCTACAAATTTGTTATTCAAAGAGGCGAAAATTGCTCATAAGATATAGTTGTTCTAAACGATAAGTACCTAGGAAACATTGTATTTATCAACAAAAAAAATCAATTACTTGGGGGACTATCTAGATCATTAATTTTTATTTGTTGTCGATGTATTTTATAATTTCATTATTATTTTCTAAAAAACACACTTTAATGTGGTCTTTCTGTTAACTGTTTTATTGTATAATAATAAAAAAAAATGTAATGAACATACCATTTAATAATATTAAATGGTCTGAAAATATATAGAAAATTACGCTATTATATTAACTTTATAATTATATTAACTTTAAAACTCTGCTTTCCTACAAATATATCGACTATTCCAAATGGATTCTGAACGAAACGTCATAGGACTCGAGTGATTTTGACTTCGGATTACGCCTCAGTCGTGGTAAGGAAGAAGGTATTCTAGGAAGCAACAGGGAGTTTTAAATAACCATTGCATTCATTTTGCAAAATATCATAGTGCACAGGAGTAAATACTGTGAATTATATTACTGCACGTTCAAAATGCCTACAGGAATAGTCATCTGACAATGTGTGAATGGGGACTATGAACAACAATTTAAATTATATAGCAAAATTACATAGTTCGAAAATAATGTCACTTATTCCTCTTTTGAAGTTTTTTAATAATATATCATGAAATGTTAATTGTATTTGACTTAAAGTTAATCTTGTAAAACCCATTTTTTTCTAAAAATTTAGAAAAATGCAGTGTACAAAATACATGGTGCAAAACGTTTACTCTATTAATTTGTATTTCTCTATTATTTAAGAACCTACACTACGTTTAAAAAAAGGCACATCTATAAAAATTTATCGGTTACATTTTAGTATTTGTAATTTATTATTTTCGCGTAGGATATCTGATGTTGATATCTAACGGTGTATCTTCTGTATTTTTAGATTTTGTTTGCTGTTAATTTCCTGAGGACGCATTTAATTTCAGAATCGGATCCGAAATTGCATGTATCCTAAACAAAATTTCAACGAAATTCGAAGAAGTAAAATTATACCTGCAAGAGATCGACCTATGATATCTTATTTTTAAAAAGTAAAAAAAAAAAACTGATATGCATACCAGAAATTTTGTAGAGTTTGGTCATTGATTTAACATTAGTTTGCGAGTGTCTGTGCTCGACTTGCGTAGGCTATTATCAGTTAAGGCAATGGTCAAATGTCAGAAAACCTGTAAAGAATTAACTTTTTCATCAATGTGATGCCTGTATGCCTGTTAATTATCACAAACCTAAGCAAATGTTGTTAACTTTCTGTTAATAAAAATATTTAACTATTATATTTCTATTTACTTGTTCACCATTTCATCTAACAGACCTCCCCCCATTCCTTGTTGGTAGCCTATTTTTCCATCAGTGCATTGTGAACATCAATAAAGATTTACATTGTATAATAAGAAAATAAACGCATTGCGTATTTATATATTATTAATAATAAACATCAACCACGGATGATTATTTTTTTATGACCAGTTACTAAATGCTATGAAATATTAGTAGTTTTATGTGAAATATATATATATATATATATATATATATATATATATATATATATATATATATATATATATATATATATATATATATATATATATATATATATATTATTATTATTATTTCTTTATTTATATACATTTTATGTTCTGGATAACAACGTAAAATAAAAATCCATATGTATGTATAAAATAGTAAAATTCCATATTGTAGCCACCAGATAATTAAATATATTTTTCAAACTTGAATATCGTCAACATTGATTTTTGAATGAATAATAGTCCATGAAGGATGGAAAAGAAAGTCACAACGTTAAAAACTTTAATAAAACTTCCGTCTATAATTTCTTCATTTTAAGATTATAACACATTTATTCATTATAAAAGTGATAACAAAAAGCCAAAAAAATCTCCCCGATTATTTCGGATGATTAATCTCTTTTCCATGCAGAAAAGTTACCAGAGCAGGGCACTCAATGATGCGACGACTTAAGATAATTCAGCAGTGAATGATGGGTATTGAAGCAAAATAACAATCTCATATTTTTATTACAGTTTTCGCTCTGCACACCTGTCCAAAAAATTGAATAGAATTAAGCCATAAGTTAATATTTTTACAAAACATCTATTTTAATTTTATGCGACATTCATGATTTTTTTCATGTTTATTTGACAAGGGATGCTTTTTTCCTTATATTGCACATTGTGTATATGGGACATTATTTTGAAATTGAATAACAAATAAAATAACATTCACTATCTGTTTTTTTTTATTGCGTAAGATAATTAGGGTGTGGAAAATTAATATCATATGTTGTTCTAGAAGTATAGTTCCAATTTCAAAGCTGTTAGAAATATAATTGCTATGTGCATCTGAGTAGAAAATTAGGTCAAAATAGTTAATTTTTTAAAAATATACGAAATTAAAATTTTTGTATAGTTTTCTTCCTTTATAAATTACTCGTATAATATAAAAATGAAAACCCCGTTTTATGAAGTAACATATACATACGGTATTTACCTTGTACAAGTGTATTACCTTCTTCTCCTATATTCCATTTTCAGATACTTTTGTAAAGCAACGCCAACCGGGGGCCGCTAGATCGTTTCGATGCTTGTATACTTTATGTATGTCCGTTGCTTTAGACTTGTCCTGCGTCCTCTTCCCCTGGAAAGTTACATGTGGGGAAAGGGTTATATATATATATATATATATATATATATATATATATATATATATATATAATTTCATCCTTTTACATATCATTTTTTAACGTAATATTTTTCATTAATACATCCATTTTTTTTAAAATTTAATGTAATTGAATTTTTTATCAACATAATTTTATTTATTCTTTAATTATATTTATTTATTATTCAGCTAATAGATATCATTCTTTGGACAGTATTTTCTTTAATCTTTAACTAATAATTGTAACCCAATGCTTTTATTAAAACATCGAATATTCACTAATTTTCTCATAAATGGCAGCACCATATTAATTCATTTGAAAACATGTTTGGTGTTCTAATTTAAATTTTCTACAGATGGAGATGATTCTATTTTGGTTTGAGTTTTGCTTTGCTGTACAATAATATTTCATGGTCAATCATCTTTTTAAACTTAATTTGGCAACATGTAATAATTTTCTGCAAATCATTGCCTGTGTTATGTGATGACTCCTGTATTAATCATGTATTATATATGGTAACTGTTGTGTTCTTTTCCCTATATCATTTTTAATCCTGTTGATTTTGAACCTTATGATTAAATGTCACAGTTTTTTTTTTCTCTCTTTTATGGGTAAGGTTTCTTTCTTTTTTAATATTATTTTTAAGTTTTGAACTTTATGATTTTTTCACAGATTTTTTTCTCTATTATGGTGCGGTAGTCCCAAAATCATATTCTTTAGCAATGTTATGGCTAATATGATGATGAAACCACACATTTTATTTGCGGTATTTAGGCATTTGGGACCTAAAGATTCTGTCTATATTCCACAAATTTCATTTTTTCAAATTTTAATTTAATTTCTTCTTTTTTTAAATATGTATATGGAATCTATATTTAGAGTGTTGGGGAACACTATTGTTGTCAATTAATTATTGCATACTAATTCATAATTTCATAGTTTTTGTTTGTGTTTCGGTAATGTTTTATTAATGGTTATATATATATATATATATATGTTAAGTTACCTTTAATACTTTCTTCTGATATTGGACTGTTTATTTATAATTTAATTTCTTACGACAATCTATAATTTTCCACTGTTTTTTTTTTTATATAATAAATATAAAACTTTTTTTAAATATACTTATGCATATTTCATTAACTGTGATGGATATATCTATAATTTATTTCGCTAAAACAATCAATATCTTAAATATACATAGTGTTTTATTTTGAATAACATGTTAATTTTCAGTTATATTCGATATGAAAAACACATCTTTTATAAAATGTTAGAAAAAGAAACCCCACATCCTAAAGACAAATAGATATATAAATAAGCACTTAATTAATAAGATAATTATAATTGTAAAAAAAGTAGCATATATTATTTAATAAAGCGTCATTAACTAGCGAATTATTATTCATGTCATCGATTCTGAGAAAAAAGAAAGATCAATTATTTTTTCCAACGCAGTGTTTTTAAAATTTAAACTATTACATTTAATTATAAATATATTGGAAATGTAACATCATAAAATGAAAATATTGATTGATATATCTTTTCTTCCACGGATAAAATTCTTTTTATATTAATTTTAATGCAGACAAATCGAATTATTGAACTGTGTATAATTCTTCAAAAATCAATATTGATTCCTGATATAATTGAATAATAAAAATTATGTAAAATGGTGTATTTCTGATTAAAATGCAATATTTTAATCCTTTTAAACTTAATTAAAAATTAATAACTTCATTTTAAAGAAATTTTCCGTTGCCCTGCCATAGCAGATAAAGTTTCAAAATACTCATTTGAGGTACAATTTTCTAAGTGTTACAAACACAATGAATTTAATTATGCGGCAAACTACGCTTGCGAAATAATGGCCAATTTACTGTGACACTGCAACAATGAAATACTTAATACACGAAAAATTACAAAAAAATATAATATAAATAAAAGTGTAATATTCTTAAGTACGTTTTTATCAGTTAATCGATTTAAACTAATTAAATGATGGTGAAAGGTTGAGAATACTATTTAGAATTCCTGCATATATGGTTTGAAAAAAAATATATATTATTTTTTCTATGGCATAAAAAAATGCATAATTATATATATTTTAAATAAACTGGGCAGCTGGTGTTTTTTAAGTGTTATAATAAGGTGTTGAATTTTCCATAATCGGGTTCGGGACCCACGTGAAATTATTGTATTGTAACGGATATTATTTGAAAAATCATGAAATGAAGTCATAAAATTAGAAGTGGTTTTCAAGATAAGTATTTAATGATTATAAATAGCTGTAATATTTTAAAAAAAATATGTTAACATTCCTACTTATTTTTTTTAATTATCCGAGTTTCTGTCAAAGACGCTTTGGCATATGCTTTCTTTGAACTTACGTTCGGCCAAAGTATTTCAGCCAAATTCAGATTATAAAAATACTAAGTGCTGTGTTCAGCATATAAAAATGTTAAGTTAATTGTGTTTACGTTTACTGCAACGCAACTTTTAAAACAATATATTCTACCTGAATAATTGTCATTGTTAATATGCACATAATAAGGTAAGATAAGCATTGTACGAAAAATGTGGAAAGAATGAACATAAGAATTAAGATTTCTACATTTATTAAGATTAATTTTGAAAATTCCTCAAAAAAATTCATTTTTAAATAACAGGAAAGTTCGTTTCATTCGCCGTCATTTATATTTCCATGCATATCATCTTTTTTCTATTTCATTGTCAATGTCATTATTACTATTCTCCACTCATTAATAACCAATTTCTTTTCCGCCTACACTGTTAAATATGAAACTTTTTTTTTTTTTTTTAAACCTGAAATCAATGCATAATTCATTATATCTATAGTACCATTTCACACAATATTTCTAGACGCAAATGTTGTATTTGTACTGTCTTAGCCAATTATTGTTTCTTCTAACATCCATGGAACTTACGACTGCCTGAAATCTACTTTGAATGGTATTTTTGCTCGAATAACTAAGTGTCGAACGAGGCTAACAAAAAAGACAGGCTATCGCGGTACATTCCACTTATCTTTTTTTACAGGCCGCTAGAGTGACGTGTTGCTCTTTTCGTACGCCTTCATTGGTGCATTAGAGCAACACGTGACTCCGGCGGTCTGTAAAAAAAGATATGCGTAAAGCACCGGCGTAGCCTTTCTTTTTCGTTAGCCTCGGTGTGGAACTACTGACGTAGAAGACAAACTTTAATAACTGAATATGCAAATCAAAAAGCGTAGATGAGTGGAGACAATCTGTAAACCATTTCGAAAGATTTGAAAAGATTTAAGAAATCATATTGGCTTTGTAATATCTTTTTTCTGAATAAGAATTGACTCATATTATTTTTTCTATTAGTGGTAGCTGATATTTTGCCTTTCAAAGTATTTTAGTTATATTTATATCACATGAAGCTTTCTATTCAAATAAAGGAATGCTCATAATAGAACTTACAGGGTGTTCTAGAAAGGACAAATCGAATTATTGAACTGTGTATAATTCTTCAAAAATCAATATTGATTCCTGATATAATTGAATAATAAAAATTATGTAAAATGGTGTATTTCTGATTAAAATGCAATATTTTAATCCTTTTAAACTTAATTAAAAATTAATAACTTCATTTTAAAGAAATTTTCCGTTGCCCTGCCATAGCAGATAAAGTTTCAAAATACTCATTTGAGGTACAATTTTCTAAGTGTTACAAACACAATGAATTTAATTATGCGGCAAACTACGCTTGCGAAATAATGGCCAATTTACTGTGACACTGCAACAATGAAATACTTAATACACGAAAAATTACAAAAAAATATAATATAAATAAAAGTGTAATATTCTTAAGTACGTTTTTATCAGTTAATCGATTTAAACTAATTAAATGATGGTGAAAGGTTGAGAATACTATTTAGAATTCCTGCATATATGGTTTGAAAAAAAATATATATTATTTTTTCTATGGCATAAAAAAATGCATAATTATATATATTTTAAATAAACTGGGCAGCTGGTGTTTTTTAAGTGTTATAATAAGGTGTTGAATTTTCCATAATCGGGTTCGGGACCCACGTGAAATTATTGTATTGTAACGGATATTATTTGAAAAATCATGAAATGAAGTCATAAAATTAGAAGTGGTTTTCAAGATAAGTATTTAATGATTATAAATAGCTGTAATATTTAAAAAAATATATGTTAACATTCCTACTTATTTTTTTTAATTATCCGAGTTTCAGTCAAAGACGCTTTGGCATATGCTTTCTTTGAACTTACGTTCGGCCAAAGTATTTCAGCCAAATTCAGATTATAAAAATACTAAGTGCTGTGTTCAGCATATAAAAATGTTAAGTTAATTGTGTTTATGTTTACTGCAACGCAACTTTTAAAACAATATATTCTACCTGAATAATTGTCATTGTTAATATGCACATAATAAGGTAAGTTAAGCATTGTACGAAAAATGTGGAAAGAATTAAGATTTCTACATTTATTAAGATTAATTTTGAAAATTCCTCAAAAAAATTCATTTTTAAATAACAGGAAAGTTCGTTGCATTCGCCGTCATTTATATTTCCATGCATATCATCTTTTTTCTATTTCATTGTCAATGTCATTATTACTATTCTCCACTCATTAATAACCAATTTCTTTTCCGCCTACACTGTTAAATATGAAACTTTTTTTTTTAACCTGAAATCAATGCATAATTCATTATATCTATAGTACCATTTCACACAATATTTCTAGACGCAAATGTTGTATTTGTACTGTCTTAGCCAATTATTGTTTCTTCTAACATCCATGGAACTTACGACTGCCTGAAATCTACTTTGAATGGTGTTTTTGCTCGAATAACTAAGTGTCGAACGAGGCTAACAAAAAAGACAGGCTATCGCGGTACATTCCACTTATCTTTTTTTACAGGCCGCTAGAGTGACGTGTTGCTCTTTTCGTACGCCTTCATTGGTGCATTAGAGCAACACGTGACTCCGGCGGTCTGTAAAAAAAGATATGCGTAAAGCACAGGCGTAGCCTTTCTTTTTCGTTAGCCTCGTGGAACTACTGACGTAGAAGACAAACTTTAATAACTGAATATGCAAATCAAAAAGCGTCGATGAGTGGAGACAATCTGTAAACCATTTCGAAAGATTTGAAAAGATTTAAGAAATCATATTGGCTTTGTAATATCTTTTTTCTGAATAAGAATTGACTCATATTATTTTTTCTATTAGTGGTAGCTGATATTTTGCCTTTCAAAGTATTTTAGTTATATTTATATCACATGAAGCTTTCTATTCAAATAAAGGAATGCTCATAATAGAACTTACAGGGTGTTCTAGAAAGGACTCTCCAACTTTTAAATGACATAACTTCGAAACAGTGAGAGATAGAAATGTGAAACAAGTTGAATGTTAAACAGATAGGTCTGGAATTTGTTATACACGAATGTGAAAAAAATAGTTCCAATATTGGATAATAGGTGGCAGCACAAGCACATGGAACTTTAAATGGTACTCAGAAGGACAGAAATTTCATTCGTGCGTCTGTTTCATTGCTGACACGTGTAAAAAAGTTGTATAGAATTAGAGAATAATTCGGAATTCAAGAATATCATGCCGTATTCACCATATTCCCCGGATCTGAATCCATGCGACTTCTTTTTGTGGGGTTACTTGAAGGACGCTCTTTATTCTAAGAATCCCACAGTTGGAACAGCTCTAACAATTCATCTGTGAGGCATGTGCATCTATTTCAATAGAAGTATTGCAACAAGTGATTTCGAACGTTACCTGTAGATTGCGTCATGTTGTTGCTGAAAAAGGTAACCATATCGAAACCATTGTAATGTGATTTTTATCTCAGTTCAGACAGCTCACTTTCAGGAACTATTTCAAAGACACAGCTTTGTGTTTGCAGCGCCCTCTCGTGTCCAATATTGGAACTATTTTTTTTTTAAATTGATGTATAAAAAATTCCAGACCTATCTGTCTAACATTCAACTTGTTTCACATTTCTATCTCTCACTGTTTCGAAGTTATGTCATTTCAAAGTTGGGGAGTCCTTTCTATAACACCCTGTATATACTACCTAAAATATAAAAGGCAGTTTTAAATTTTAAGTGCACGCATTATAGCATAATAATATCATAATATAGCGCAATAATATCATTCATACCGCTGATTATCGAAATTTAACCTAAAAGTAGGCTCTTTAAATGTATTTCTTCCGACGTATTTTAGTTATATTTACATCACATGAAGCTTTCTATTCAAATAAAGGGATGCTCATAATAGAACAAATATACTACCTCAAATATAAAAGGTAGAGTCTTAAATTTTAAGTGCACGCATTTTGCGACAGCATATATGGTACATCGAAACAAAACACATCAATGTATTTTATTCAACCAATATTGATGAAGTATTATCATACGATTTTCGTAGAGTACGTATTAAAAATGAATCATAATACTGAGTATAAAATAAATGTATTTTTTAAATGTTATAATAAAAAACACACAAATTGATTAAAAAAAATATTTAATTATATCTCATATAATTACATGTATTACGATTATAAGCCATGTCTAATATGTGATTGACCTAATGCTGTCCAAATTTCCATACGTTCCAACCACCTATTCCTACAAATCTGTCTGATTTTTCTACTTCGTCTTATTCTATCACAGAATTTCTGACATTGAATAATATAAAGCTTTTTATTCAGAGTAAGTTGCAGGAACGTGCATAAAATTCAGCAGCATTCATACCGCTAATTATCGAAATTTAACCTAAAAATAGGCTGTTTAAATGTTAAGTTTTAACTAGAAAATTTAATGTACATAAATGGAGTTTAAAATGAAAGTCAATGACACGTGAAAAAGTTGATTAACTACATGCAAAATATTATACAAAATTTCGATTTCTTTACTGAGATTATAAAAAAATGCTAGAAAAACCACCAATTTATATAAATATAAGAATATTTCAAATCACTTGAAACATATCAGTAAATAATTCATAAAAACTCACCAGCTGGGAAGTCCGAGCTAAGTTCGGTTAAAAATAGCCAAAATTTAATCTTTTCGTAGGCTTCTAAGTCTTTTGCAGATCGCAAGATAGACCAAAATCGTCAAATTCCCCGACATTCTTTAATTTGGTGCCCAGCATGCAATTTGGCATTAGTAAAATTAAAAGTAAATTTTCCCGCCAAATCCCGCCAAAGTCGCCGACGTTTCGCCAAATTTGGAAAAATGTTGCCAACTTTTCGACTTCGCTTACTGCCAACTGTTTAACAACTTAATAACAGATTCAACCTTCATACTCATTGAAATACATTGACCAGTAATGCCCCCAAAATGACCCACTAATCGAATTTTCTCGAACATGTGACCTAGCCCAATGGTTTTCTGGTGCCGCAAAATGGTAGGATACAAAATTTCGTCAAAATCGTTTGAACCATTTTTTAGATAGAATTAGCTTGACCCTGACCCTTGATGACCCTTGACGACACACTAATCGAATTTTCTGGAATACGTGACCTAGCCGAAAACGGTAGGATAACAAATTTCGTCAAAATCGTTAGAGCTGTTTTTAAAATAAAATTTGCATAATCACACACACACAAGATTTTTCGTATTATAATATAAGATATAAAAACATCTACATTTAAAAAAATAAGTATGTAAAACTGAAATTTAAGTGCATAATATAATTCATAACTTTTGTATAAGGAAAAATCCTAGGTTTTTGGGAACATATCATGGAATCATACGAATAGAATTAATTTTCTCTATTATGAAAGTATACCATGTAAAAACAAACATTTACAGAAAATGAAATATAATATCATTATTCTGTCCTTATTAAATTATTGCGCAGGTTTTAAAACTTATACTTTTCTGATGGAAAGCGTATTTTACTTTCGTTCTACCTATAGGTTTTATTTTCCTTTTTTTATTAAAGAAAAACTTCAAAATACCTGACAGGTTACGAATTTTTGACTTTTACTTTTGTTCGCTTTATATTATTTTTTTACGTCTGGAAGAGTAGTATGTTTAGAAAATATTCATATATATAGCTCAGATTTCCTTAACAATTGTCATGAATGATAAATTCTTTCATTTCTACAGTTTGTATTATAGTGTCTGTTTATGTATTGTTCTCGCAATATCAAAGTTTCAGATTTCATATATTTAATGATAAAAAAATGACATAAAAATTGTTTACCAAAAAAATGCAAAAGGATTAATTTTAAAAATCACTTTTGAATTCATACATTATAAAAGTAAATTAAATTCCTAACAGCAGATTAACATTATTTTTTAAAATTTATTAATATTGAATTTATATTTGATAAATAATTCTATAAAATTAATAGTTAAGACTTTCATGTCTGAGCTATTTCAACCGCATATCTCCCTCTGGACTGCGGGTTTTTCATTAATAAGTTTTTTTTATATTAAAATTTTTCATGATTTTTTTTTTTTAAATACTCGGAAGATATGTATGTTAATATTTTTTATAAACTTCAAACTGTTCATATTCATAATGCAGGAAATATTTAAATGCACCAAATTTAATATTTAATGAGAAAATATTATAAAATGCATGTTTTATATTAAAAAAAAAACAAATAAGAAAACATCATTTTTCAACATAAAAATTTACATAGACTTGAATAAAAACTTATCCAAATGTTGTAGAAATATCGGAAAATAGGTTTTATTTTTATAGAAACATTATTTAGTAAAAATTGCTTTTGCGTAAACTAATATTTATTAGCGCTTGTTTCGTAAAATTTGCTCAAAGTAACGCTGATTTTAAGCTCGTATTCTAGATATTTTCATATATTAAAATACTTACTTCTGTTTAGTGCTGCCATTTATATCTAAAAAAAAAATGTTCGTAGATAAGATCTGAAAATACGGTGAACATACATAGTTCGTACTCATAGGCCATTACATAGTCTAATGTCATAATTTGCTATTTATATAGTATTTTAAATATATTTCTTAATATTGAGTATATTATGTTACTTGTTTCATACACACGTCAGGTATCTCTGTCCTGACGCTTTTGAATGAACTTAACAAGCGAATTAAACTAGCAATATTTAGCTCTTTGATCACAGTGTTATTGATAGAAAATTCGATATATTAATACCAAAGCAACCGTATTTAATATTTTAAGTACATATTTCATTTCTCTTGTTTTCGTATGATGTTTTCACATATGTCCTTACAATAAGATTTCCAAACATAATTTAGATTAGAACGTTATAGAATTTTATTTCGTCTCAAAGTCACAAGGGAAATCAATGTAAAACTCGTTTTGCTAAAAATCCTTAGGGAATAAAATAAAATAGTGATCAGGTTTGCATGATCTTTTAATGATAAAACATCTGTCTATATATGTTGTTTCTGTGAAACCAAGTTTCAAAATAAGGTTATATATAGTATAGCCAATATTTTATAAGTGTATGTTATTTTAACATATAATTTTAAAGATTTCGCGATAGTATATTTTCTTGTCTGAATTTTCTACTAAAATTATATATTTCCTTATATTTTAAAAACAAATATCGTGGAAATAATTATATGGAACATATAGGGTTTAGAAGTGGTTTCGAAACTTTTTTTATTACGGAGCCTGTGGTGTAGAAAAAATTTATGGCGTATGGTTATATCACGTGAGAATATACAGGATGTCCCAAAATTCCTTAACACATTTTAAAATTCAATAAAAGAACGAGCAATATGCGAACGAGAGTGCGGTTTGGACAAAAATTCTTCTTGTGATGTCACATTTTGTTTAAGCAAATGAAATAAATAGTTTCAAAAAATTATCACCGGTAGCGCTGCTTCTGGATAGTTAACGGATAAGTAGAATGCCTTTATTTAAAAATCAAAAATCAAAAATTAAATTCTCACAATTTAAAAGTCCTTACCTTATTAAATTTAGTGTATAATAAATTATTTTTGTTATTTTTTCATTAACAACTTTTTCATTAACAACCCGTTTACTAAAATATTCCCTTTCTAAAACATATCTTATTACTGTCCATATTTAAAACATCATTTGTCCTAATCCTCTTAAACTCACTTTTTATTTCTTGACAGTTTACTAAAATATTCCCTTTCTAAAAAATATCCTATTACTGTCCATATTTAAAACATCATTTGTCCTAATCCTCTTAAACTCACTTTTTATTTCTTGACAAATCGGACGTAAAAATAACATTTCATAAAAATAGTTCTTAAATTCTTTATTATATTAAAATTTTCCTATTTATTCTCGCATTTAAATCTCTTTTATTTTGTTTAATCTGTGTGAATTCACCCAATTCCCTTTCCTAATAGTCTAAAAAATATATTTTTTAAATTGTTTTGTTATCGAGAAACTTCTGTTCTCATTACGCAAAGGCCGAAAATTATTTCATTAGTTTTCCACGTTTTTTAATTTCTATAATGTTCTAGAAATTTCTTTTCCCGCCAAAAGCGTAGGAAATACATATTTCTACAATAGTAATTCATAGATAAAAGTTAGTGCGAGACGAAATTTGAACATTCATTGGTAAAATAGGTCGCGTGTTGCGAAATTGTACTTGCAACCTGTTCGCTTAAAATAAGCTGACAGAAAGTGAAAGAAAGGATTTTGCGTCGAACTGAGTGTTTAAATAAAATGTTGTTGGCGTTGATTGATCAATCAGACGTCTTGTAGAGTTCTAATATATTTCAACATAGAGATTTGCTAAGAGACAGCACTCCCCCGCCATTTAAATATGATTGGGTTTAAATAAATGGAATCGAGAGCAATCGTGATTCTTTTTTTTTTTTAATCTACATTTTACTCGGCCTACTGCTGCTTAAATTACATTATACGACTGCATTAATTTTTGATTTAATGCCTGACATATTTTTTCTTTGTCTGTTGGATGGAGCTAAAATATAGCAGAACACAACATACACAACAATTGCGAAAGACGTACAAAGCGTTTGCATATTTTTTTTTTTTAAACTATGGCAACCCACATTCCAGAACTAAACAATACTCGCCCTCCTCAGTTCGATTAGACGAGTGAGGATGGATAGTGTTTAGTAGATGTTAGTATTGTTAACTTCTGGAATGTGGATTGGTATAGTTTGGGCAAAAATTGTGCATACGCATCGTGCGTCTTTCGCCATTGTTATATATAAAGGCATTCCACCTATTCGATAACTTTGCAGGAGAAGCGCCAGCTAAGAGTAATTTTTGAACTATTTTGTTATTTACTTAAACAAAAATTTCAGATCATAAGAAGCAATTTCGTCCAAACCGCACTCTCGTACGCCAGTTGAATGATCTTTTACTAAATTTTAAAATGTGTCAAATAATTTTTGGACACCCTGTATTTTAATGGAATCTGGATGGAACCAACAATAAAATAATAATGTAATAATGATAAGAAGTAACATGATAATGATAATAATATGACAAGTAATGATATGAACAATTAATGATAAGAATAACAAATGACAAATAATAACATGCATATAATAATAAGACAAATTATAACAATACGAAATAATAATAACAAGTTATGATATGATGTTCAATGAGGTAACAATGAATCCAATATTTCCATAGAAAGCTTTCTTTATTTCTTGAAGACGAGATTAGCATAAGAGGTGGCGTCCCCATTCAACACATATCGAATATTATCCGACAGAAAATCAGAGATTAAGTGTTCATTTTCATTAACTTACAATGACAAAAAAAATAAAAATAAAAATAAAAAAAAATAAAAAATACTGATCCAAGCCGAGGCGCGGAATTAATTACATCAGTTAAGAGGACAGTTTACCTCAAAATTGATCAAAAAATCTATTTTTGTTTTTAAATATTAAATAAAAGACTGTTTAATTGTGAATAATTTGACACCTTATTTTTACCCATACAGCAATTATATCGCGAGATATTGTAAATTTTGTTAATATACCCAGCGCAATTACCCAGAAACAGCTCTTTAAATCCCTTGTTTACATTTCCAGCTAACGCGCGCTCCATCTGTTTGTCACTCACTGTGTTTCTGATTTGTATGCTGTCTGTTAAAACTCCCTGATTTTTGTCAGACTAGTTGAACTTCGATTTTCCCTCATTGGTTGGCTGGTTGGTTGATTTATGACTGCCGATTATCTACACGAGGGATATAGGACCTAGTGGGGCGTGCCCTCCGTGGGGGTCTTTCTAAGGGATCCTAACCCGTAATTACGGCAAGGTTCTAAGAAAACCATGGAAAACTCTGAACGGTTAGGTCGACAAGCGAGACAGGGTTTTGAACCCAGCACCTCCCGTCTACCAGCTTTGAGAGCAGAATATCTCAGCCACTGGTGGGACTTCCCTCATTGGATTTTCCTTTTTACGTCTTTTGAAAGTGGTAAGATACAACTAAACAGTTTGTTTACAACAGCAATGATTATTTCTGATTTTGATATTTTAAAATTGTTTAGAACACATAAAAAGTACCATTTTTATGTATTTCAATAATATATATATAATATTTATGAAACATGTTATGTTTTGATTGATGTGATAGATAGTGTTTCACATTTAATTTATTTAAATATGCTTTCAAAAGTACATTTTAAACTAAAATACGCCTTTCTCGAACATGTTCTTTCATTTACAGATATTTGTTTTATACCATCATGAAATTTTTTTGTGAATGATATGTACCTGAAATGTTTTATATATACTTACATTTACACAGTTTACAATGCTGTATGCGTAATTTGTACAGGATTTATGTGTAAGGGGTACTTTTTTACAAATAAAAACTTTAAATGGCTTTTTGTCCATGTTCATATTTTGTCCACTTTCATGTTTTAAAAATTGTAAGGCTTTTTTTTTTTTTTTGTATTTAAGCTGGAGATTTAAACTTTTTTGTACATGTCCCTTATTAAATATGTGATATATCTACGCAAGGAATTAGCCTTCAGATTATTATTATTTTATTTTTTTAATAAAAGTATATGAAATTGTGTTAAATTTCATCATTTTACACTATGTGTATCAGTAAAAAATATATATTAAATGCAATATTAGATGTATATAAAAATTCATGCGCAGTTTTGTTTAATACATATTTGAAAATCTTAAAAAAAATTGGGCAAAAATATTGAAATTTAAAAAAATAGTAAGAATTTAAATAAATGTAGATATATATTTTTTTTTACTTTTTAAAAATTTTAATTAAATATGCAATTAAACAAAAATCTCAAAATGTACTTTTAATTGAACATTGAAATGCAGTGAGTTCACCATTTGAACCCTATTTAAAAAAAAAAAAAAAATGTTGAAAGTTAAACTGTCCCTTTAAGGAGCTACAAATGCTAAAATTTTGAATGGCATGCGTACGAAGAACGCACCAGCAATGGCAACTTATCAAGTGAGTGAAGTTGAAAAGTAAACCTATAAACATCTGTAATATAATTTAGAAAAGATGATAATGTGGTTTTTAATATATGCAAGTTGTATATACTTTAATGATTAAGTCAGGAACAAGCCGATTGAGATTTAAGTAGAAATGTGTTTTTGTTATTTTCTGAACAAAGCATATAGCATCTTCAATATCTACTCCCATATGTAAGAAACCACAAAGAGCAGAGTATAAGCTTTTAAAATGAATACAGTGATATATATTTAACGCGTATAAAACTTAACATCACGATAAAAGTTAAATCTTTTTTAATACAGGATTTACAAATGAATAATTAACTTAGAAAATAATTTAGCCCATAATATTTTAATATAAAAAAAGAAAGGGGAAAATATTAATTTTGAATTAAATAATCCTAATAAGGAAAGCCATAGAGCCTTTATAGAATTCTCATGGTATTTAAACTTAATGTTATGAAGCAAAGAAAAAGAGTAGGCGGCAACAAAGCACAAAGTAGATATTAAAAGGAGGTAAGGAGCGTGCGTGAAGTAATTTTCTGATGGACCGGCATCACGAACATTCTTGTTGGCAGTAATTCTCACTGTAACACTACAATAATGATGGATATAACGGCAGCAAATTGTCTAGGTGCCTTATTCTAGAGGATGCTCGAAGTCCAACGTTTAAGATATCTATTCAGATTTCATGTTCTGAAATTGTTTTACATTTGATTAAACATTTTATATCATTTTGTTTGATTTCATAAAATGTTTATTCAAATGTCGTGGAATGTCCACAGAACTCTTGGGAAGTGAACTAAATGGTTTCGAGTCTGTTTTTAGATAAGCTATGGTTAATGGTATTTTTCTATATATTCTGTGGACCTTCTTTATTAATGGTTTTCATTTATATCTTTTCAGAATTCAGTTTTTGGTGCTTGGGAAATATGTTTCTGTGCAATTCTGTGTGGAAATTTGATTCTGTGCCATATCTGCAAAATTAAACTTAGATTTATGGTGAAAATAGCAATATCCACCAGTTTCATACTCAGCTCATTTATATTCTTAGTACATTCATAATGTTTGGTATTACAAAAATGACAAACATTGATTATAATGAGGTTTGGGCATAAAAATATATTTTTTTAATGTAGTGCTAGATTTACATAATAGAAATTTAAATTCTTATTTATTTTGCCTCAATACAGTATTAAAATAAACAAAATTGTGAGACGTTTCTGTGGCATGTTTAATATTTTTATCTTGAATGAAAATAAATGTGTGGTTCGGTAATCGTTTAATCGCGCTAACCAGAATATTTAGGTCATTCTTTGTAATGTTTTAAAATAACGTATTATTCATTGCTAACAGATGTACATTTTAAAATCTATGAACGTTTAAGTATTTTTAAAGGATTTTGTTTCATTTTTATAAGGAAATATAGCATATATAAATTAAATGTGTGTAACTTTTAAAGTTACTTTTAAATGTAAGTTTAATGTAACAATTGTACTATAACACCGACTTTAATAGAAGGCGAAATGTCGCAAATACATTCTTAAGGCATTTTTCTTTTACATTAGAAAACACTACTAACTATGTATCATGGGCTACAAAACAAGAAAAAGAACAAACTTTTGTGTAAATAAATGGAATTGTCCAAAAAATAATATCCTAGTAAAATATTTCATAGTAATCAAGATATTTATTAACTATCAGCTGTCATTCTTTAAATTAATATCAAATGAAGATCTCATGAAATATAATGACATATAACATCCTTATTATCATTCATAAAACTCTGTTTATTTATGATCGGGTAAACTGTACTGTTTAAACTACTACGTTTACGGATAAAAATGTATTATTGTACAATATAAGATAAATATACTTCCATTCAACTGGATAGAAAATTTACCACTAAAACAGCTGCATTCTGTCATGACAAATATATATATATGTACCATTTATCTAAATGAAAGAAATGTAAGAAAATCATTAGTCATGCACTCTCATGATAAAGATATCAATGGAGAATTTCGATTTGCCTGTGATTTCTGAGTTTCTACGACATTGTTTCGCACGTAATAAGTTTCATATATATATATATACGTTATGAATATATATAAATGTTTGTGTGTGACCTTAAATAATTGTCGTGATATCCTTACTACATAGCATTTGATTTAAGAATACGATGAAAAATATTACTACATATTCGTTAAGTACAACTCAAAATGTTATTAATTAAATAATAATACATGTATATATATATTTTTTTCCAAATTTATTAAAATGTTATTCAGAAATTATATATATATGTGTATTTATCTAAATTTGTGTTCATAATGGAAGTTAACGAATGCGTTCTTTAGCAAAACCTCACAAATGTAGTTATTTTGCGTGTTTTCCATATAACAATACTCTAAGGAAAATTTTTTGAAGACGTTTGGAAAATGTCTTATTACTACTAAATTAAACAAGCATAAAAATTTAGTAATATTTTTTTTTAATCTTTTATCTCAAATTACCAATTCGGAAAAGGATTCCCAAATTTTAATTTAAAGAGTTAAACGTATGTTCTAATTAAAAGAAATGCCAACGACTTGCTAATAATTATGAAAATTATTATTATTATTATTATTACTAAATGCTAAACATAAGTGAAGTCATAGTAGGAAATGTAGAGATTCATACTATCACTATTAGGTGCTGGAATTAATAAAAATAATGTTTAAGACAAAATAATACTCAATAAAAGATATGTCCTATTAGTAGAATGTCAGGGCCGAAGGGGTTAAATCAAATGGTATGAGGTAAGGAACCCACTCCACTAATTTATGGACACTCTATACATGCATACATACACACACACACACACACACACACACATATATATATATATATATATATATATATATATATGTTACATTAATGCAAACTGAAATAATCCAAATTTCTTCACATATACATACGTGCATGTTAATTTAAAAAGCCTCAACTTGTAACGCGAATACACTCGGAAACGAATATTAATCCATTGGCAAGGTTTTTTAAAATTTCCCGTTTGTTAAAATGCATACGGGATATTTGAAAATAACATTTCGAGGTTTTATCATTGGTTATTATTTTAAATATTTTTTTACATGTCAGCTAAGTTCAGTCTCTATCGTCGTAGGTAAAATTTTCTCTATTTAAAATTTTCTACTTTCTCATTCAAATTCCACTCAAAAGATAAAAATAAGGAAATTCCAAAATGACCATTTCTTCACTTGACTCTAATTCCCTTTATGAATTCTTCATCCACTTTTACTTTATCTTCATTTTAAAGAATATCCCATTAATCCACGCTTCATATAATAAGGTCTATAATCACTTCACTTGATCTTTATAATTTAAAATGCGATGCATTTTCAAATTATGTATTCGATCCTAAATTGAAGCCACAGAACGTTTTTGTCTATGTTTTGTAACCCGGGTAGCACGGGTTCGATACTTTAGTATCGATAAAAGAGATAAATCAGGGAATTGCATTTGACCGTGAAATATAATTTCTACGAAGAATGATGGTCGTTGGATTGCACTATCAGAGATCAACCATGCGATAAGGTATTTAACTTAAAGGCGATATAAAATACAGTCATCTACAACTTATGATAGAAAGCTTGGAAAATGCCTAAAGTTATAAAAATCAATCATACATTTAAGCCAAGAGCTGATACTGGTGTAGCTCAGAAAAATCTAAATTTACAAAACGGGATAAACAGCTTGATATACTAAGTTGGCCCACCAGCATATCTTTGTACTGGACAATACCTGGGACTAAATCAAAGAATGCCGGATATAATAATGTCAATTCCTAGAACAAATACGTCTCAAATGTGCAGCCTACATCCTGAGGAGCATTTATATAGGTTATGGGAAAGTCTGTAACATACCACATTAAACTCAATTTTAAAACTTTAACTTTCATATTTAGTTTTTGAACCACCGAGTGGCATCAGCAATAATTTGTTGCCTAACTTTTCTTATGTTGTTATGTAACCATGTTCTGTTGTTAAACGTTTTACTTTTTAAAAGCTGGAGTGAATCTGAGTTTGATTAGAATGTTACCTCAGCTGTTTTGGCAAAAATATTCTAATTGTGTGTGTGTGTGTGTGTATTCACAATAGTATTTAACTGATTCCAGAAAATGAAAAAAATATCTTCAAGATCTTACTTTTAAGGTTCTTTGTAATGGAAATAATGAGTTATAGGTGGAAATTGAGATTTTTTAATTTTAATTTCACGTGTTTTCAACATACAGAATTTAGATTTCAAAAATGTAATTTGTTTAAAACATTATTCATTATTTTATTTATATGTATGTATTTTTTTTACAATAATATGTGTTTCTAAGAAATCCAAAGGATCCCAAATAAGAATGTTTATAGTTTTATAAATTTCACCATTCACGTTTGATTTATGAGTCACCTTTTCCATACCTCATTCATTATTCTTTTCACCATGAGACAATCACAAACTTAATTAGTACAAAAATCAGGATATGAAGCACGTAGAATGTTTGCTCTTTTTTAAGCACGTTCGTCCTGAATATAAACACACACAAAAATATTTTGCTTTTATTACTCTCACATTTGTAGTATGTCTAGTGTCTCTACTTTGTTGTATTGCAGAAAATATAATTTACTATTTGCACTTTGTGTAAAGATTGTTCTATTTAGTTTATAAATTTGCTGTTTCGTTTGTATCAGCTAATATTGTTAATAAATAAAAAAATAATTATACGTGTCAAAGTAAGTCTTTATAAAAAAAATTCTTAACACTAAAGTCTCTTGACTTAACAAACGGGGAATAAATAATCATATTATAATGTATATTTTTAAGAGCTAAAAATATACGAAGCACGAAAATGATTTACTAAATTTAACGTAATTATCTATTGGTTTTCCTTTTCATATTGTGTCAGAACAAAGAAAAATAAAGAAAAATAAGTTAATACATTTTGAATTAATGTTTACTACCATAACCTCTGTAGACGGTAAATATGAAAAAAAAATTCAAAACTTTTGAAATAACTGCTTATTATATATATTTTTTAAACAAAATCACCGAAACAATTTCAACAGATAAGATAGAAATTATGTTTCATATTAATGAAATTAAAAAGTCAGACTACATTTGGGAAATATGAAAATATTGAAGACTCTTAAATACTGAATCTTGAATAAAGTGATTTCAAAAAGCAATCATGTTTAATATGCATCGAATCACGGATTCATGTTTTTAATTTTAGTATTACAGAGATACACATTAATAGAGAAACGAGATTTGCTTTATCTTGAAGCCTCCGAAATTAGAATCATGCATTCTTTGATGAAGATGAAAATCAAAAGATATTTTTGATAAGCAATCTTAATTTTCTAATATCAGTTACTGGAAATAACATGAATGTTCCTAGCTCAAATAAGCTAAAGGGAATATTTTATGATTAATTTATGATAAGTATGCAAATTTAAATAGCACTCAATTCTAAAGGCAAATTTTGATAAGAAAATAAAGGAAACATATACGAATAATACATATAATTCTACTGATGAATGGAAAATTGTAATACAGCATTTTTCTAAAGTGTGCATAATACCAACAAAATTTAAAATGTGAAAAATGAGAGAAATGAAACAAATTAGATATTTAATGATTACGATTCCTTGGAGATGCTTTTAACGTTTCTTTCAGACTGATCTTTAAACAAAATGTATGTTTAAAAATATTTTTTTTAACTGTACAATGATTAATATTAATTACGCCACATTTAGTTTTTTATGTATGACCTATCAAACTCATGAAGCTACGTAATGAATGCTACGTAGCCAGTCTGAAATACACTCTTTTATTCAACTTAATTTGGTTTTGTATGTAAAAATGGAATTTCGTAATTTATTTTTCACTTATATCTAGGTATTCCAGAGTTATACAAATGATTTACAGATGTGTGATTCCGATGAATATACAACCAATTAATATTTGTAAATGTAATTAAAAAATTTTTTAAACATCTTTTATTCAAATGGTCGCAGATGATAAATAACAAACTATTTTTCATGGTTACTACTCAATGTCAGTTACAAAAGAAATGAATTAATTAAGCTCTATGCCATGCTCACAAAAAAATATGCCAACTAGCCAACTAGCTGTGAAACAACAGAGTGTTTTAGATACTAAAAATCAGATAATATAAATCAGAAATAAAGAGTGTTTTTTTTTTGTTTTTTAATATAGTCTTTAATCAATTTTTTGTTTAAAATTATTTAAATTATGGTTATGCTTTGAGAAAATAACTTAGAAATCTTTAATAGACAATTTAAAAATTTATTTTCTTTCCTGTTGCCATATCTAAAAAAAAAAAAACATACCCAAAATAATATCCTTTTATTACATTCCACGTATTTATACCAAGCGTAAACCAAATCAGTGATTATTCTATTACCGAGGAATATGATAAATTAATATATTGCAAATAAATTGTTTTTTGAAAAAAAAGCAGTGACAATATTAGGCGTGATTTTGAAGATAAACATTCAATAGGTATGAATTTTTTTTCAAGAGAAACTATATTTATTGACTGATTTTAGATTTCAGCCATTTTCGAATTCATGCTTTCAGAAATTTTAAGAATATTGCTACCCATTTCGTTCAAATATCTTGCGATATATTAATAATTTTGAAAATTATTTTTAAAAAGACATAAACCATTTAGCAATATCACGAAGACAATAATATATAAATAAATAAACAAATGAACCTTTAATTGTTTAATATAGCTCAGATGAAGGAGATACGAATCAGGTTAAGTGTAAGTATTACTTGTACTCACTAAATTTCTTACGTTGCCGTCGCTATACTGGCAATTTTATCTTACCTAAATGTACGAAATATTGATTATAATAAGTAGGAGATGAAAGTAGATTCGAAATATCATCTTAATATAAAAAATAATTCGGCTAGGGGGCCTCTACTCAATTGTCCTATACTCTAATGAGGCTCTACTTATGCACCTATTTATGCAATAATCCACATATAAAATCACAAACAATGCCTACTTTCTATTTTGTTGAAATCAGTCTCATAGCATGCAAAGAAATTTGATTTTGAACCCTTTTCTTAAAAAAAAATGAAACTTTTCAATGACTTTTGGAAACTTGCATAAAAACTGCTTTTTTTTATGAAACGTAACATAATGTTTGTTAGATTGTTTTATTTATTTATTTATTTATTTATTTGTGTTAAATTGAATGCAATTAAATTGTATTGCTTCATATACATTCCACAATAATTAAAAACAGAACTTAAAAATACTTTTATAAAGACCTTGAATACAGAAGTGAGTTTGTAAATATCAGTAAATAAAATGAAAAAAAGTTGGGTTTTATCTTCTGAATTGAATTATTAAACACTGGGGATATAATACATCATAACTTTTAAGAATACTTTTGGGTGTGGTTGTTTTTTCCGTAATTTCGTAAAAGAAAAATATATATAAATAAAATTACGTGTTTGTAAAATATTGATTCCATAAATTTCTGATCCGAAATCATGAAAAGTGTGATTATAATTTAGAATTGTTCGTTCTTATTTGAGTACCGATATATGTTTTTTAAATAAATAAAATATACCTAATAAAATGTAAATTCTTTTTCAGAAAATTCTCTCACTGCAATACTTAATTAAGTAAAAAACATGTTTTTATTTTACTTCCGTGGAATTATTATTGCCCTTTTTATAAATAAAAATCTATTTTATGTATTTTTGATTATTTTAACCTAATTTAATTATGTTACAGAATAACTAACTGTTTCTATAAAAACTAATGTCATTAATCTTTTTTAGAAAAAGCAAATCAATTTAAGCAAATGTTGCAATACCCAAAGAAAAAATAACAAAAATACCCATTAAGTTCAGATATATGTCTTTAAAGAATACATGGGAGAGCAATAAATACCATCTAAAAACCATTATTTGGGGATAACTTCCTTTTTGAAGTGCACCCCAGACAATAAAGAGAATTAAAGGCTGAAATATACAGGGTGCCCGAAAAGATTGAGAAGCGCTAAAATTTTTCACCTGTTGGAGATACAAAGTGTGTGCAAATTGCAAAATAGTTTAAAATAAGGTTGGGTGTAAGATTATATTTATTAAATAGTGTTATCATTAAATTAATAAAAATGCTATTTTTAAATTTTTATTTGGCTTCCGCTACCAAAACGTTGTCAAACTGGAGAATTATCTTTTGGATGCAACAAGAACACTGCAAGAAAATGCATATGCGTACCTCAGTTATTACTAATTGAAAATTGAACTTCAAAAATGAGGATTATATTTGAAATTAATATGTAAAGATGTGAAAAATTGCAAGAACGAAGAAATTAGAAAGGTAATAATACGCATTGCAGTTAAACCTTAAACAAAATGTAATTCATGCCTGTAACAATATTAATGTCAGAGAACTCTAAATTTACAGAAACATTATTAGAAGAACGCCGTAATTTATTCATGAAAACCTCTTCCGATTGCTTTGTGATTGCATTAAATTATTTATTTTATAATTATTTATTTCTGTTTTTCTAAGTTATATTTTTAGATTTTAATAATACATTTTCCTCTTTACGTGACCACTGCCTGTATAATGCTTTATTTAGATATATTTGTAATGACTTATTATCCCATTTTTTAACATATATTTTATCTAAAGATATAGTGCAGTACACGTTCATGAGTTCACTAAAGATATAATGTTCAGTTTTCAGTACCGAACATGCCATAGCAAATTTCAATTGCATGACAATCCGAAAATATTTACACGAGTTAAAGCACGGTCAGACAGGCAGACAAACCGAAATCATAAACACTTTAAACTATCTTGGAAAGTGTTAAAAATACATATGCTTCCTAAAGTACTCCGTCAAAGCATCAATGAAGTTATTTCTAGTGGACCTGAGGAGATACAGCGCCTATCAACTAGACCAAAACACGCCAAACGTCGATGTGTTATATGTCCATGTTCCAAGGACAATAAAATAATACTTTCTAGCATTAAATGCGATAATTTAATCAGTAAAAATCAGTCATTTCATATTTGCTAGAATTGCACATTAATTCACTATCCCTGATGAAGATAAATAATTCTTTTGAATGCGATATTTTCTTAAACGTAAAAGGAAAAAAATCAAGTAAAGAAACAGAGTTTCTTAACGAATTATTACAGCTACTGTATATAATCTACTGACGTTTATTTTATTTTATAGCACATTGATTAAGTAAATTTGATTGCGGTGACCCAGGCATCCCGCGCTATCTCTAAAGTCAATATTGGGGGCGCCTAGTACCTACATGTATATTTTGTTTAAATCACAAACAATATAGTAGACTTTCTTTGGGATTTTCTGGTTAGTGCCGTCTCGGACTATCTCAGTCATGACGAGAATTTAAGGTTTAAAACTATGTTTATTTAAACTCCTTGTGCAGGGATGTGATAGAATCTTTTCACAAGCTGTGACTATACTAAACGATGATCGCCAAAGTTCAGTCACTAACTCGTACTTCACTAGAAGTAACTGAAAATCTTATTAAACAAGGAATCACTTAGATGAAGATCACTGTTAAGATAATCTACTACTAATGCCAATGAACTTTCGCTGCTTTCAGCTAGAACTAACAAAATTCGTTAACACACTGTTAACCTTCAAAAGAATAGCAACCCATGGCTTCTGAATAGGTTTATTTAAACTATAACTCAAAACTATCTGGTCAACAGATAATATTTGATTCATTGAAATCTCCATTTCAGGATGTAATCACAGTATTTTTTCTCCAATAAGAGCTGGCCTAAGTCACCGCAAGGGAGAGATTCGACCCAAATCCACCATTATAAACTTTCGTTCGAGTTCTTATACTATTGCTGACTGACCAGATAAGCTAAAATATGAATAAGCACACCGTGAAATAGAGAAAACCGCAAACCCCAAAGAATGCCTACTTCAAAAATTAGTGAAAAATAAAGTACAGAGGTCGCACACGTTGGTTTGTATGCCACTGTAAAACAGTTGATAGTCCACTACACCTTTTGAGAAAATGTATTACAAATCCCAATCCACAAGAATATATATCTTAACCGAAAGTGACCGAATAGACAATTACAGCCAATTTACAAGATCACAACCCACAACGAAAAACTAAATATTACTATCTTGACACGAACCGATTCTCTGGTCGTGCATTTCTTAAAACATTTCTTAATTTAAAAACGCGAAAAAAATATATACAAAATCAACATAGATTCTGTCAACAAAATTTTGAACACATCTTTTTATTGAACATATAAAGCAATTTTTAAATTTCGATTTTCTTCCTCCCATATCTTTCACATAAATAGAATTAAATGGAGTGGTAGTCATAAACTAAAATGCAAAAATAATATGACTTTTTTTACGTAAATACTTTTGTAAAACTAAACGTTAATTAAAAAATAACAAGCGAAATTTATTAATAAAAATAATTATATCTTATTTAAAACAATGGTAAATGAGTCAAGTATTGGATCAATATTGTCAATAACAGAAAATAAGAATTCGTATTCGTTATTTTTTTTATCAATTGACATTTAGAAGAAAATTAGTTTGGCGTATAAGCATTTTTTCTATTTATTCTTCATCCCAGATAAAATCCTATTGACAATATAATTTATTTATTTTTTCTCGTGTTTAATTAAGCATAATTTCAGGCAATGATTAATAAACATTTTTCACATTTCTTCTCCCCTTTTTTTAAGGATTTTTATTTATTTATTTTTTTTAATTATGACATAAATTGTTATGTTACTATTTTTTTATTAGATGTTTAGCCGTTCTAACATTTACAAAATGTAGAATGAAAAAAATTGTTTCTATGGAATTTTTGTCCTTTTTCGCTCTAATAAGAGTATATCTAAGTAATAAGTGTAAAATAAAAATCCATCAGTAGACTGCAGGTAAATGACAAAAAAATCCTTTTAACCTGCCCTATTAACGTAATACTCTCTTAATTTTGTCATAACTCAATAAAAACGAATATTCTTGACAAAATCTGTATTACCATCAGATATGACTTTTCTTTTCAGTTCACGTGGCTAAATACAGAGAATGTATTTTAAAGCATTGTCGCAAAAAATAAGACTTATCCCAAAAATACGAACTAACCTGATTTTTATGGATATTCGTCATACAACATCTTGCCCGAAAAAAAAATCCTAAAAAAAATTAAGACCGTCTCATATTTTAAAACAATCATTGTCTAACATGAAATGTCTTAGAAAAATGCGAGTTAAAAAATGTGTTTTAAATATGTGTGTAAACAATGGGGTCGGCTGTACCGTCTACACATCGTTAGGAAATTTTACATGATCTATTGGTCATGAAATGAAAAAGATGACAGGTTTTGGGTTTGTTCAAGTCACGTAACGAGGGTGTATCAGCAGTGTACAAACGTATTGGGCGATGGTTTGAGGAGTGCAGCATGGGACCTAGGGACTCGGTTTATTAGGGACACGGATTTATTGTTAGGGACTTGGATATGTTAACGGTAAAATGTCTGGTAAGCGTGAGATGCCTTTGATAGTTGATCATCAATATAATCATTGCCTTCCACGCTGTCATTCTTTCTTTCTTTCACTATATGCTCTGAATCGTGCTGCGGTAGTTATTAGGAGGTGGTTCTTCATCGTTTCTGAGGTAGAACGCTGCTCGTTTGACAAGGCCCTGTAGTGTGTAAATTTCAATGATCGCTCGCATCAACGAATCGTGTTTGCGTAAACTAGCTATATATCTGAGTGCATTTTTGCATTTAGGCAGAAGGTATTGTTATCGCTTAGTCTGTGTTCTGTCAAGTAATGTGACATGTGATGACGACACAATATCTACGTCCACATTTCGCTGATATGTAAAGGTGTAAATTTTTTCTTCATAAAACTCTGCAATGAATGGAGATAGCTGATTCATCCTTTCTGTGTTAGATTTATCTTTCCAAACACTATTAATGCTGTTAATGTCATTAGTGTCCTTTTCGCCTATGTCGTATTTTGTAGTTATTTTTTCTTGTAATCTGCAATGAGAAAATGTATTGGTTGAAAATTCGTATGTGTATATAATTTATTATTCTTGGTTATGGTTTTAGTTACTCTGACTTTTTAAGCACAGAATTTCTCTTGTCATATTAGGCGTTCCGTAGTTATAATGCATAGTAAGCCGTCCCAAATCTGAAATTTGCACCACAGCTGCAACCAGAGCCTGTTGACGACTGAACTATGAGAGTGTGTGTGAAGTATGAAGCTGTAAATTCGGCTTATAATATCGTACATAACTATTTACCAAATGCACATTTTCAATGAATAATAGCAACAGATCCAACAGCAAACGTTTTTGATGATCTCTGTCTGAACACAACGGCTGAGTTGTAAGTTTTTGTCAAGTCAAAATGCACACAATCATGATGGGAATCTCAAACAATGCATATTTATTTTAGAGTAATGATTTTAAAATGTGCTTTCTTTCAGGAATATTTATACATTTAATAATAGAAATCCTTTTAGGAATGAGTGAGAAAGCCGCTGTGAATATAACGAACATCAATAAAAAGTGAAAAATCCTCCCTCCTTTGTTTGTCTCTTTTTTTCTTAATGAAAGTGTTTTTTACATATGGCATGATTTTCTAGGTTGACAGCATTTCGCTCTTTCTATATTAGGGTCTCAATATCAGTATCAGCCAAACAATATATTTTTAGGTTACACCAGTTTAGAAAAAAATATGTCGTTTGACGATTTTAGAAAACTGCGGAACAGTTTGGTCAGTAAAAAGTAAACTTATAACCTGATTTCTTTATTAATTACGCTATTACTGTAGAAGTGAATATATGAAATTTTGAAATAGTTTTACATATTATGGATATCCTACCTTTAATTGTGCTTGTCAATTGATAATTATTATGGTTGTGAGATTATGAAATATTTGATTTAAAACTCAAACTGGAGCAATTAACATTCGAATTGAGCAATTAATATATTATAAAATTATCTGTAAAATCATCTGTCTGCATTAACTGCAATGTTGACACTGGTAGAGAAGGCACGTCTGGTCCAGTAATTATATGCCAATAATGAATCATAAAGATATTATGATAAATGTTATAAGACAGTATGTTAAGGATGAATTGTAAAGCTACTATGCTAAATGATATAAGTCAATATGTTAAAGATGAATTCGAACGATATTATGATAAATGTTGAAAGACAAAATATAAGCGATTAGCACTATAGATAATACGATAAATGTTATAAAACAATATGTTAGTGATGATATTTGTAGAATTTTGGCAGTGTGGATGTTACATAAGTGAATGTGAATTACTTTTAATCTCCACTAAATGTTACTAGGCTATGAATGATAATGCCTTGCTGTAATTTATCTGGTTGCTTGAATAATCGTCCTCTCAGCAATTGATGGAATTGGAAACAAAAGGGAAGAAATATCGTACATGAGCAAACTAAAGGTATTGATGCAAAATTATTCTCGCCTGTAACTTTCTTCTATCTCACACAGGTTTCGCATACACTAAAAAGAATCAGCACCAATTTATATCAAGGTCTAACTGAAACTCAAATTTTATTAAATTCCGTGCATTATTTCTTGAGATATGACTATCGCTAAATCGTGTAAATCCTGCAAAATGCTGCATAGCGATTTTTACCAAAAACTAATCAGCACCAATTTATATCAGAGACTTTCTGAATATAAAGTTTTTTCCGAGCATTAGTTCTTGAGATAGAGCTGTTGCAGAAATCGCGCAAAATGCTGCTTATCAGCATCACCTTCTGGGCGATTTTTACCAAAAACTAATCAGCACCAATTTATATCAGAGACTAACTGAATATAAAGTTTTATTAAATTCCGAGCATTAGTTCTTGAGATAGAACTATTGCGGAAATCGCGAAAAATGCTGCATAGCAGCGCCACCTGCCGGGAGATTTTTACCAAAAACTAATCAGCACCAACTTATATAAGGGTCTAACTGAATATAGCGTTTTATTAAATTCCGAGCATTAGTTCTTGAGATAGAGCGCCCATAAAATTTTTGTCACATACAGACAGATAGACAGACAGACAGAATCACAGACAGACATTTTCTAAAAATAGTCAAATCGTGTTCAGGACCTTCTAAAACGTATAAATCCGTCGAAAACTGGAAGTCGAAAATTTTCATGAATCCACGAAGATGCAGTTTATTTTTCATTACATGGGTTACTTAATATTCATAACGTAAGAACTTGGCCTAACTATAAGTCACATAAGTCACCTAAAGGAACCGCTTTTGCGTGATCTTAAAAATATATTGAATAGGGTATTGATAGAAACGGAGATAAAAATTAGATTTTCTTAATTTCTTCAAATATACAGGGTAAACAGTTCCATGAATTCGGTGCATAGGTATAGAAAAACAGCTATGCTATGCATAATGAGTTATTTCGAAATACGTGTTAACGATAAACGATCAATTTAAAATTCGTTTGGATATACCAGCAAAAATCCATTGCCAAAGTACAGAACCAGCAAAATAGAGCGTGCAAAGTGTATCATAATTATATAGACTTTAAAAATACATTTAATCAATCTAATATATCTTACAAATTTATTGAAACAGTTATGAATAACAAAGGGAGGAATCATAAAAATAAAAATTATGTTTATAATATTTCTTTTTTCTACTTTCATAACAGATGTTTTGTGCACCAAAATGCATAACTTTTTTATAAATAAATATGACGCTATATTTTTTAAACATATCTCAGTATTTTGTTTTTATTTTCTAAAGAGTAAAAATAGATCCGAAATAAGATAAATAAAAATACTTAAAAACACCCCCATCATAAATTAGTAGGGTAAATGAGAAAAAATATCAAAACGCCTAGAAATTTTGAAGTAAATTCGATCGTAAGATTAGCTAACAAGAAAGAAAAATTGTGCGTCAAGCATAAATTATAAAGCACTTACAAACACATTCAAATTATTTTAAGAAAAACTTAGATGATCTAAGAAAAAGATTATATATCTCTAAAAAATTTGGCGAATGCACAAACATATGAAAACTGAATCTCGGCAATTACCCTCTATAATCCGAAATGAATTCAAATAATATTTTTGTAAATCCCTGTATATGATATATCGATTTGTATATATACAACATACACTGCTCAAAACAATTAAAGGATATTTGAAGTTTTATATAAAATAAAGATATAAACGAAATTTTTTTGCCGAAAATAGAAGAAGAGAATCACAAATGCAAATTTTTCTGGTTTTCAAACTGTGGAGTATGCAAATTTTGAGTTCGACGTCAAAAACGTCGCTTCAGCGGCAGCGAATGAAATTTGACTTTCAACTGGATAAAAGAGAATGAAGACAAGGATGATCGGCATTCAGTGATTGCTTTGTTTCGATGAGTACGATGTCTCAGCGAAGTCATTTGACAGATTCAGAAGCTTGGAGAATTGTTGGTAGGTTAGAAGGAGGCCAAACTCAAGCCGAAGTAGCGCAAGCCATTGGAGTGTCACAAAGTGTCATTTCCAGGATCTGGAACGGTTTTTTGGAGAGTGGATGTGCAGGCCGAAGACCAGGGCAAGGTCGTAGACGGGCAACAACGCCCAATGAAGATCGGTATTTAGCGTTAACAACTCGGAGACACCGAAACATGAACGCTACTCTTCTCCAACAACACCTTCGCTCGGCTACAGGCACCACGATTTCAACTCAGACTGTCCGAAACCGGCTCCATTCTGTAGGTCTGTATGCTCGCCGACCGATTGTATGTGTTAGATTAACATCAAGGCATCGTCGCGACCGCAGGGAGTGGGCAACCGAGCATGTCAACTGGAGGAGAAATGAATGGAGCAATATTCCGTTTTCTGACGAGTCCCGTTTTTCTGTGCATCCGGATAATAGGCGTATTTTCATCTGGAGGGACCGTGGCAGTAGAAATAATCCTGCGTTCGTGCACGAAAGTGTCAGATTTGGCGGTGGAGGAGTGTTGGTGTATGGTGGCATCTCCATTGACGGGCGCACTGACCTCTACATCATTCGAGATGGAGCTCTGACTGGTCACCGATATAGGGAGGAGATCCTCAGACCTATTGTAGTCCCTTACGCTGCAGCAATCGGAGATAACTTCATTTTAATGGACGATAACTGCAGGCCACATCGTGCAAACCTGGTGGAGGATTTCCTTTTCGAGGAAGGAATCGTTCGAATGGAATGGCCAGCGTGTTCTCCAGACATGAATCCAATCGAGCACGTTTAGGACGCTCTAGGAAGACGAGTTTCTGGCCGCCAACAACCCCCACAAACTCTCCAAGAACTGGAAAGAGCTCTTCTGGAAGAGTGGGGCAGAATACCCCAACTCGTCATTAATAGCCTCATTGAGTCCATGCCTCAAAGGTGTTCAACGTTGCTGGCCGCCCGTGGAAACCATACCCCCTACTGAAAATGATTTTCTTTGAAGAAAACTCCTTTTCTTATTCTTTTTTTCTCATATGCACAAATTGTGTTTTTTTTTCCTTTTGTACACAAATGCACAATAAAATGCATTTTTTTCTGCCAAACATGTGTAATTTATTCTCATATAACCTACTATGTCTGTCGACCATGTATCAATCAGCTAAAAAGTTTCCCAGATACAAAATCCACCTAAAACTGCAATATCCTTTAATTGTTTAGAGCAGTGTATTATGATAAAAATATTTTGACAGCCTAGTATATAATCTATTTAGTTTATACACATCCAGCAATATAGGAAAAATTAGTAGAATTCAAAAATGCTATACAACTGAAAACGCACTTCAAACAACTATCGGTCGTAGATAGTAATGTAACGGTACTTTTGTGTCACTACAAATGAATGTGATAAATACTGTGCACACGATATTCTACAGTAAGCATCTCGTAGTGATCCTCAGTGACGTATATGAATTTCAATATGCTTGAATTTGTGTAATTTTTTTAAATATTTTGCAAACGATTTTTCCCCATAGACTATACTGTAGGGGCATTATTTTGAGTTTCCCTGTGAACGAACTATGAATGCTATACACTGCTTTTTCAATACCAAACATGCCATGGTAAATCTCAATAACATATATGAATTACATGGCAATCTGATTGTATTTACATGACTTATAGTTCGGATAGACAGACAAACAGACGAACAGTTCGACAGACAAATCGAATTCATACACAACGATGTTGAAAAGTGTTAAAAAAGGGATACTTAAATTTTGAGTAAATATATTCCTGAACTGTCCTTAAACAATAATAAAAAGTTTAAAAAAATAATTTTATTATTTATTTATTATTTATTTTTCTGCTATATTTCTGTATAAGAGATGGCATCCAAAATGAGAATCAATTAGTATTTTACAAAATGTAAAAAAAAAAAAAAAATCAGAAACCTGATATTGCTCTTAGAGAAGATTATGAGGAAATAATCGAAAATGCTATATGGCTTACATAGGTCACGATATCCTTTGAATTTAATTAATTTAAAGGTGAAATATCATAATCAATGAGAAACACTTCTCAAGAACTTTCAAACCTTAAAGTAGTAATACGATTAGTAAGCGTCATAAACAGTCTGTCAGAAAATCATTGAAGACAACATCGGTTGTCAAAATGTTATCATACCTTTGTAGGCTATATATATATATATATTCTTTAATGTCAAATAAAGAAATATTGGCCCAGAAATTAAATTTTAATTTTAAATAATGTCAAATAAGCAACATTAAGAAATAAGACACACAATTAAATAAATTTATTGAATAACTTTTCTGTTTCAGCATATGTTTTTATTCTTCTAATTATATAAACGGCAAAGTTTTGCAACTATATGCATTTCATAACAAACATACGAATAGTGATTACATATGAAATTTCTATGGAAAATGTGTACGGAGTACAATGAGGAATACTTCTAATAGAAATCTACCTCGGAGGTTAGATTTGGGAATTAATTGTAGACAAAATATTAAAAGAAAAATGGATTACATGTGGCACAACTACTATAGGTATAACAATATACGTTTAAAAGGATATTATTTCGGATAGTTACATAGCAAGCCGTAAGCAAAATATCATGGTTTACAAAAACACTGACAATTAGAATTATTATTGTTTAATTGTGAAAAAATATTTGCAATAAGTATCTATCGTCTGTGTTATTTTTTAATAAAACACGGCGACAAAAATAAATTACAAATTCTTTGAAAAGAGGCAATTATTAACTTTTTCGTAATTTCTGACTATTTTCGTATATCGGGCTATGAGATCGTAAAAACATTAATATTTACGTAATTTTTATTTATTTATTTATTTATTTTTTGAAAACTAGGTACATAATTTCAATTAACGAAAATATATACTGAACGGTTAGAAACGGATTATAGCTCATAGTTACATATAGTATCGATTAGTTATCAGTGAATCTAAATCATGGAGATTTTTAGACGTGTTCGCATTTTAATGATGTGTAAAAACTCACACTTCTGTGAGATAATATAAATTTAATATATATTGTTTTGAGTTTTCGCATTACAGAATAAAATTGTTTATGATTTTATAGTTTGAAAAGTTGAGAAAAACAATGAAATGTATCAGTGTCGTCCTGAATCGGTGTGTAAAGCAAAATAATGTCTTGATAAAGGCTAAAGTATGCGATATGTCACTTAAACTTTTCTTTTGTCAGAAGTCACTGTAAGAAACATCACCAATATATATTTGGATGCCTTCATGTTTAGAAAGATACTGAAAAATATTAGTTTAAAATGGAGAGTTAACCTTTTTAATATATTTTGAGATATTCGATCTGTTGTATGGTATCAATTGCGGAAAAAAATAATTGAAATAGATTTTTAAGACAAAGTTATTTGGAAAAATAAAGGAAAAATGAAAAAAATAAATAAAAAAACAGTGTAACTATTGCATTTCACATAGATACACCAAAAATGACTTTAGGCGACTTTAAAATTTTGTGATGCGATTCACTTTATATACAACTTATGTTTTTGCAATACTCTTTTCTTGTGTTTTATTCCGAGAACAAGTTAATTATAAACTGTATCATCTTGAAATATTTGGAGTAATTGATAGGAAAATACGAAATATTTTCAGAGATATGTTTTTTTCCACATAGTGGCAGTGTTATTTCAAAGTCATTTGCAATATGATTGTTTTTATTAAAACCACACACTTACAAGTATTTTTCATGATATTATACACATGCTTCTGATTTTCTAGGTAGATGTCCATAATGTTTTTTTTTTTCATTTTTAATATAATCATTCGTAATATTTTAGCAAGAAACAGTATATTCGTTTCCGAATGTAATTTTACTGAGCCGAGATATATGATTACGTTATTTAGTGGTCTTATTCTGCCAATTATTTACTTATGCAATGGAAATATTTTTTTTTTTTTTTGTTCAAACATTAAGTTAATTTATTTTAAAATCGCTTAAATATGGCACACTGTTAAAAATAATCTGAAATTCACGGGTAATTTTTTTTTCTGAAATTCACAGAAAAAGTCATTTTTCACGACAAAAGGGCATTTTCCGTTAAAAACAGAAAATTTTCTCGTAATTCCTGAAAACAACGAAGCGTACAGAGAAGAAAGTAGCCAACGGAGATATTCCGTTATCTGCTGCTTATTTATTTTCAATGTTTCAGAAACTGACTTGTTGCTAAAAAGAAAATCTAAAAATTCAATAAATTAAAATTTAGAGTTTATTTAAAACAACAACAACAAAATAGTGCTTTCGAATTTTAAAAAAGCAAAAAGCAATAATTAATTTTTCCATTCATTTAAAATTATTTACAATTCATTTTTTAAAGTTAAAAAGAAATATTCGCACTTAAAATATATTCTAAACGAAGATATTACTATACGCACACGCATATATATATATATATATATATATATATATATATATATATAATAGCTAAAATAAGTGAAAAAATTTCGATTTTACCAAAAATGCAACAAATAAAAATAATGATTTCGAATTTTAAAAAATAGCAAATAATTTTCTCATTCCTTTAAAATTATTTGCAATTTATTTTTTAAAGTTATAAAAAACACTCTTACGTAAAATATATTCTAAACGAACACATTTAAAAATTACACAATAGTTAGTTAAACATCGGTTTTCTCAAAAAAGCAAACATTTTATATCGAATTTAATTCAAAATATGATATTCATATTTTACACCTTACAATCAATTTAAGAATACATTTAATTCATATTTTGATCCTCTATTAATACTAAAGTTTTCAACCATCATCTCATTACGAAATATCTCCGCAATTAACTTCAAAATTACCAGGTTTCAAAACCCCAAATTAATTAGGTACCAAGCCGCGATTTGAAGAAAACTCGTATCATTGTTTCAAACTCTTAATCTAGTAAATGCTAGCTGGTCTTATGGTAAAACACTTGGCTCAAGGCACTAACGTCCCCAGGTCGGCAGGAAATATTCTTGAATTAAATCTAATATTAAATACTCCCGTGATAGTCAATAGATGGCAGCACAAAAAGAGATGTAATTTTTTTAAACTGAGATTCGAAATCTTCTAACGGAACGGAAAAAGTAATGCAACTTTACTCCCAGTAGTTTTATCGTGAATTAACGGATATTTTTTCAACATTGCAGCATGATGTTAACGAAAACCTCATATATACATTAAATATGTTCATTAAAAATTTATTTTGAATTTTATGTTTAAACTATGTGTAAACATAGATCATTTTGCTTCTAAAACTTTATCTAGAAACATTAAATTATCGGAAAAAGAATTATAACATTTTTAGCACTATTGATAGAAACAAAAATGTTATTTTAAACTACCCACAAGATTAAATAAATTTGAATACTGCAAACTTAATTTTTTTTTATGTAACACATAAAAATGTATTATCTATTTTTCTCTACGAAGTATGTAAGAAAATAAGTTATAGTTTTATATTTCTAAAATAACACTCTGAAAGAAAATACAGGGTGATTATAAAAAAAAAAACTATCCCGACATTTGGGTCCCTAACTATCATACCATTCACAGAAACTGAATGAAAATTTGGCAAAAGGTAATTTGAGGTATGCGCTCAAGAATGATATGGAAAACAACAGTGTCACTCAAACAGTTACGGTTGCAGTGAGAAAATTTCAAAAAAATCAAATGACAACACCCAGTTTTTTGCATTGGAATGTGATCTCCATTGTGAAAACCCTAAATAGTGTTGGAACGGCAGCTGTAGCATTAAAATCACCGGAATGGGCAAGGGAAAAATAAAAAGGACTTTGCCGTGCACCAGAGCATTAATTTTCGTTTTATTTACGTCACACGTCACACTGTTTCTTTGGCTGATATCCCAGCTTGATTAGTTCTCCACAAAACGAAAAAAAGAAACCAAGAAACGCAAATTTCGGGTTCTACGTAATACACAGTCATGACTGGCGTCTTCACGCTAGGTGAAAGAAAAGGCACTGCGAAATGCGAGCTGCGTGTGTTCCTTTCTGCCATTCCGAACAAGATGCCGCTTTCAGGGAAAAAACGTGGGGAAATCGTAAAGATTTATTACCTGAATGGACAAAATGCCGCAGAGACATTGCGTGTTTACCGCAGAAACCATAGATTACGGCGAGGCCCGTGCACTGTCAAAGCTGTACCGAACTTGATTCATAAATTTGACGAAACTGGTTGCACATGCGATCGACCTCGGTCTGGACGACCTTCCGTTCCTGTGGAAGCTGTTGCAGAAGTCCATCAGACGATAAGCACAGTTCGTCCCGCAACTGCACTCGGTGTTTCACGTGTTCTGGATCTGCCGAATTCAACTGTACACAAGATTCTGCGCTCTGTTCTCAACATGTTTCCGTATCGATTCCAGCGTGTCCAGATGTTGGAAGCAGGAGACTATCATTTACGGCTGGATTTTGCAAATCAATTCCTTATCCGGTACGATGAAGATAGCAGCTGGCCGTTACGCATTCTGTAGACAGATTAGGCGCATTTCTCGTTAACTGGTAACATGAATTCGAAAAAATGTGTGCACTGGGCAGAGAATAATCCACATGATGCGCATGCACGTCCATTACACGAAGAAAAGTGACTGTGTGGTGTGGTACTACGAGTACGTCCATCCTCGGCCCTTACTTTTTTGAAGAGGTTACTGCCGGTGATCTGCAAACGTGTACAGTAGGGCGTATCGAAAAAAATCCAAATTTCTTAGATCTTTTTGCGGTAGTGCGGAAAAGTTGTGAACTCCCTTTATTAAAAAACGTGTGAAATCTTAAAACTGTATGTTGATATCTTCTGTCGCCTCAGTGGGCCTAAATTTATAAAAATTGGACTAAAAATGATTAAAAATCAAAAATTAATAAATAATCACAGATTTCGCTCATCGGTTTGAGGTAGTGATTATAAGTTACTATTTTGTAATGACAACAACCATAGAAAATTGTAGAATTATATATTAATATCTTCTGTCGCCTCATCGGCATCGAATATTGGGAATTTTGACGCATTTTGGTAGTTTTCTGCATAACTGTTTACTGCTTGCACAATACACAATCAAGACAGACTGGGTTTGGCGGTCTGCCAAAATAGTGAAGACAATGTGGGGACCCACAAGGATTGTTTAAATACGTTTAAAACTGGACAACACAGTTCTTGTCAGTGAAAGGTATGGTGTTTCCAACAGAGCCGCGGCTGCTATTGCATTGCGTGTTATGCAAGATTTGGGTTTAATATCGGAATCAGATACCAGCCTCGTCACAGGCAAGAATAAAATATGGAGGGGAAAATTGAGAATTTACATAAAATTGGTCTCAAAATTAAATGAAAATCGTTCCACTCTATCTGGCTTTTATTTTGATGGACGACATGACAGAACCTTAACATCAGAAACACTCGAGGACAAGCAGTTCTTACGAACAATTGTAGAAGCGCATTGCTGTATTGTATCGGAGACTGGTTCTACGTATATGGGACATGTTATACTTTAAAGCAGATCAAGTCTTGATATATCTAATAGCATTTACGAATACGTAACAAGTGCTTTATTGGATGATTTTAGCAACCTTATTGTTCTCGGGTGTGACGGCACTGTAGTGAACACAGGAATGTCTAATGGCGTAATTCGCAGGCTTGAATTGAAACTTCAGAGACTAGTTCAATGGATTATCTGCTTACTTTATTTTAATGAGTTGCCATTACGACACCTGTTTCAGTCCATAGACGGCAAGTCATTTGGCCCCATATCTTACACCGGAGGCATTGGACGAAACCTTAAAGGATGCGAAAAGCTTTCACTTGTTTCTTTTATTAGTATTGAATGCAAGTTGCCACACATTGATCCTACTACCCGCAGTTCAGATCATAAATACTTATTAGACATTTGCACCACCATTAGTTCTGGCGTTTGTTGTTCAGATCTAGCGCTCCGGGAACCGGGAACGTTGGATTTGTCCCGCTGGCTAACAACTTCCAATCGAATACTGAGGTTATATATATCAATATCAGAGCCATCAAATGAGTTGCTAACATTTTATTGTATTCATTCTAAGAGTCTACGCACCCTCATGGTTCCTAATTAAGATTCGCCATTCCATAAAGGATACTGCTAAACACCTGTGGCATTTCATCAGCTCATCTCGGTAATTACCAAAAATGTATTGTGACATAATTGACCAAGTTATTTCTCGCAACGCTTACTTTGCGGCTCAAGTAAACATGCTTTTGGCCATGTTATCTGATGATAGGTGCCGTATTAGGACCCTTGCAGATCGGCGGATTATCAATGCAAGAGAAATTAACCCAGACGGAAATTGTGTTCGCAAATTCGTTATTCCTGTTGTTAACTTTGGAGCTACAGACTATGTCGATCTCATTAATTGGCGAGCTTGTTATGTGATATCGCCTTCTGTTCTCACAGAGATCCGTTCTCAAGAATTTCTGAAGATGATACAGGGCAGTATGCCAATGTATTGCTGGTACTTTATTAAATTTGCTTCACACACAAAAGTGGTAGAGCGGATTGTGAAACTAGTCACTGCAGCCTCCGGAAAAACAGTTGGGATGCAGAACAGGGATAGATTTATTAGAGCGACACTATAATCCAAAAACACATGTCAAAATTTGAGACCAAAAATGATTACAAGCCAGTAATGCTTTTGTCATTTATATGTTCGAAAGGTAAAATAAAGTTTGTGTTCGCATTAAAATGAGGTAAGTGTATCGTTAATTTATTTAAAATTTTGCCTTCATTTTCCAAAATTTGGGGTCGATGAAATGGCAGAAGATATCAACGTACAATTCTAAATTTTTTTATGGCTGTTGTTGTTTCTCGGCGTGAAAATAAGGGTGTTCCACTATTTTGGCAGATCGAAAAACCCAGTCTGTCTCGATTGTGCATTGTGCAAGCAGTAAACAGTGATGCAGAAAACTACCAAACTGTATCAAAATTTAAAAAATTCGATGCCGATGAGGCGACAGAAGATATTAACCTATAATTGTGCAATTGTCTATGGTTGTTGTTGTTATAAAACTGTACCTTGTAACCACTACCCCAAACCGACGAGCGAAATCTGTGAATATTTATTAATTTTTGTATTTTAATCATTTTTAGTCCAATTTTTGGAATTTTCGGCCCACTGAGGCGACAGAAGATATCAACCCACAGTTTTAAGATTTCGCACACTTTTTAATAAAGAGAATTCACAACTTTTCCGCACTACCACTAAAAGATCTAAAAAATTGGATTTTTTCGATACGCCCTAGTGTACAGTAACGAGTGCTCGCTATCTGGACATGTTAACTCATTACGCGATTCCCGCATTACAACGACAAAATGCTCTATCTGAAGTTGTGTGGGTGCAAGATGGCGCTCACCACATGTCGGGTTTTCAGTCAAACGTGTCTTAACTCAACAGTTTGGTGACAGAGTTATCTCCCGTCATTTCCCGTTTGCGTGGCCACCAAGGTCTCCTGATCTGACACCAATGGATTTCTGGATGTGGGGATATCTGAAATCCAAAGTGTATCAGTTTCGTCCTCAAACTGCATCTGATTTGAAAGATGCCATCAGAACTACGATTCAAGAGATTCCTATTGTCATGATACGTGCTGTAGTGCTATCCACCATCAGCCGCATGCAAAGTGTCATCGTGTGTGAAGGAGGTCATGTGGAAAATTTGTGAAACACAATAAAATGCTTTATTTTATGCTGCTTCTCTGTCCTTATTGGTTGTCCTCACTTTTAGCCTATTTACCGCCGGTGATTTTCATGCTACATTTGTCGTTCCAACGCTATTTAGGGTTTTCCACAATGGAGATCACATTCCAATACAAAAAACTGGGTGTTGCCATTTGATTTTTTCGAAATTTTCTCACTGTAACCGTAACTGTTTGAGTGACACTGTTGTTTTCCATATCATTCTTGAGCGCATACCCAGTGGCGTAGCCAAGGGGGGGGTCCAGGGGGTCCGGACCCCCCCCGAACCCCGAACAAAGAACTGGTTTACTGAATCATAGATATAACAATATTAAAAACTGATAAGACGGAATAGCAAAGAACCAATGAAAAATTCCGCTTTAGACAGGTGTTTGTCTTAAAAAAGGTATGTCTTTCGCCGGGCTATGAAAATTTTCCGTTTAAAACAGGTTTTTGTCATAAACACGTCCCATTTTGTCAGGTATCCTCCAAAAATGTTAAAACGTATCCACTCTATAGTATACTTCTGAAAAGCATAGATGTATTATAATAAAATCTGTGAAGACGAGAGCTATCGTAAACAGCAAAAGTTCAAGGTTCAACGAAAACAACACTACATATTTATACCTGCTATGATTTGAAATCTATCTAAAATGGAACCTTTTCTGGTTGTGATTCCTTGTTGGCAGGTTTTCTGTGAATACGGAATCCTCTCGTAAACGTAAACATTTCATGGTCTCGATGACGGAAGGATAACTATATAAGTATACCTGATATGACGGAAATCTATCTACAACGGATTTTTTTAAGGATACCTGACGATTCCGTTTTCATAGATTTTAATGTAACTAAATTAAACGCAATACTTCTTCAACAGAGATTTCGATGGGACCAACTGTTGCCAACACTTACGAGAAAAGACGAGTTTAGATTAGTCTAATGCAATAACAGCAAATTAATCAGAGTTTTGCGACCTTTATCTTTGTTCATTTTATAATTTTATATCGAGCAATGTTATCATTTACTTTAAATCTGCTTGCTGGAATTTTAAAAAAAATAACTTTATTCTTCGACTAGATATTTGTGAATTCTTATTCAACATTACACTACCACTTTCAAAATACCTGCATCTGAGTGTGATTTGTCTTCTGCTGTAAACCATACTGAAGACGTCCTTTTTCAGCTTTATGTAACTTTACATTAATCAGTAAGCAAGGAAGAGTTGACTGGTGTTTAAAAGTTTTCTGACCTGTTCAAGAGAACACAGTCCTTTGCTAAAGAAAAGTCTGACACAATTTTCTTTAGTCACACATACTCTTTGTCAAGTTGACCATCAGATACATCTGGTTCAATGTCAAACCTGAAGAATATTTCGGGAGATCAATTTTTTTCTCCTTTTGATACTTTTATTTCCGATCTCGTTATTCGTTAATCATTAAAGAAAAGAACAGAGGAATATTGAAAGAGTTTGACGTTCTTCTGGGTTTGGTAAATCTTGTTATTAAATTTTTCAACCTGAGCTATTTTTAATAAATTCTTAATGGGATATTACGTTGTTGTATATTATTTTAAAGGGCAGGTATTTACCTACTTATTTAGTATTATAATTTTGTTTTCCGCTATTGTACAGGGATATTTAAGGCAATTGTAGAACTTTGGGAAATTTCGTACGATTTTTTTACTAATTCAAAATGGTACGATAATCAGCTGAAACGGCTTGTATATCAACCAAACTACAGCGTTGAATGCAGGAGAGAGGGGTGGGGCATCCACTCCGGAGCATCGGAATGACCCCTCAAAAGATCTGAGATTTTATGCTTATTAATAGTCTAGGAGTGCAATCTTTCTCTTTCCTTGAACTTCACAGTGTACAGGAGATTCAGGAGAAAAATGGTACCCTCCGCAGAAATACCCCCTGGAGAAAAAATGTCTGAATTCAACATTACAATTGACCGAAGTACGACTTGTGAACTCACAGTTTAACATTGTTTTCAGAAATTTCATGATGGCTATGAGAGTTTAAATATGAAGGTCGTAGGTGACATTCGGTTATTAACAATGAAAAATTGAAAGCAAAGGTTGTAGCTAATCTACGTACCAAAAGTCTGAAAGATTGCTGCTGAACTTGGAGTACGTTCAAAAATTATTTCCAACCGCTTAAAATAAATTGGTTGAAAAGTAAAATAGCAGAAACTACCATTATTTTTTACACAATCTAACACTTCCCAAGATGTGCTAATCCATCGTAATAAATTTTTTTATAAAAATTTAACATCTTTTAAGTCGACCAGATATCGCAAACAACTATTCAGGTCCAATATTTACATTAGTATCAAAAGCGGTGAAACTTGAAAAAGAATTATGGCTGTTTTAGACAATTGTAACAAAATTATTTTTCCCAACATCAACTATATTTGTTTCGTGTGTTTGTTACATTACTAGTTTCTGTAGCCGAAATTACAAGATTTTTTTCTTAAAAATTAAAAACTTATCTCAGAAACACCCATGGTGAATCAACGGCTGACGGCATTGACAATTGTGTCAATTCATTATTCATTATACCTATTACAGCACAAGTTCTTAATTCAATGACAGGAAATTAAGCATGAAAATTGAAAAAAAAATTCAACCAAATGCTGTTATAAACTTAACCCTTTGATCATAACTTTAACGTAATCAAATGTTTATATTATATGAAACTTGATTTAAATGCATTCTTCAGTGCGTGCTCAGTTTTTTTTATATCATAGTGTTTGTAAAATCTTTTTATTTGGTAAATATTAATGTAATTCCATTGTATTATTAGCCACAATTATAGAGATTGATCTTATTTTATTTTACACATGCTATTTTTTTTTAATTAAGAAATTGATAAGGAAATATCTAAATTCTTAAAGTTACTCGAAATATTTCTATTGCATATATACACACACAGTCAATCCTGTCACACTATATTTCAATCAGACGCATTGTTCGTTTCGTCGGGATCCCGAAACTTTTAAGTTTGAGATAGGATTCCGTTATAGAAAGTTTCCATTTCACAGGCTTTACTGTATTTATAAGTAGGATAAAACCTAACAAGACGAAATCGGAATCACAGAAGAACGGTGAAAAATCCCGTTTCAGGCAGGTTTTCAGCCGACTTAATTGTATAGTTATCCATATCAGTGCCATGTAATGCTTCCGTTTATGACAGGAATCTGCTATAGACATGTATTACAGACATAAGTTATATTTTTATATATACAGCAAATTCTGTGGAAACGAAATGTGCCTATAACGGAATGCTGACTTAAACGGAAATATTCATTCGTCAAATAGAAAAGAAAGCCATACACCTGCTAAGACGGAAAACTGTCTTACACGGAATTTTTTACCACTCTTTGTAATATTATCTTGGCAGGTCTTACTATATATATAAGCTGAAGAAAAATTTTGGACCCCTCCCGAAAGGAAATCCTGGCTACGCCACTGCGCATACCTCAAAAAATCTTTTGCCAAAATTTCATTCAGTTTCTGTGAATGGTATGATAGTTAGGGAACCAAATGTCGGGATAGTTTTTTTATAATTACCCTGTATATTGATCATGTTTAATAGTTTAATACAGTGATGTTTGGGTATCATATTTAAGTCCGACGATAATCACTTATTTAAAAGGATTTCTCATGAAAAGTATTTTAGATTGAAAACATGTTATATTTCAGACTGTTAAATAAATATTTACTACGCCATTTAGTTTTTAATATTCAGTGGTAACGCTTAACGAATGCATATTGCAATGTCTAAGAAATATGCAATTGTGTTTAAGAGTTAAAACATCCGGTAATTTAAAACTATGATTCAGATAATGTATACTGCTACTTTTTTACTTTTTACATTTAAATATTTTATTTTATACAGATTTTCAGAATATGAAGCTTAGGTTTGTCGAAATAATATAGTTACCGGAATATTTCAAAAACAAAGTTACATGTTTTTATCTAATTCATAAAGCATTTAGACACGAGGTATTTTTTAATGTGCGTTTAAAAGTTTTTTCTTTATTGTTAAAAGAAGACATTTATAAGTACTTTGAATTATAAATATATATATATATATATATATATATAAATTTTTGTAAGCGTGGAAAAATGTTTAATATGAAAATTTGAAAAGTCTGTTAAATAATAATAATAAAAACTTATAAACAATTGATCGGAAATATTGTTCCTTTCATATATTATGTTTCATTAAATAAATATACTTACAGTAAATATGGAATTACATAAAATCGCGTAATAAAGGCAATCGCACAAATAATATCACTGTCACAGTAGCAGCGGACTACTCTTTCAGAATTCTTGAAATAAAACAAATGTCAATACTATTACTACATTTTACTACTTTTTCTTTGTTCCCAGAAATCGGACGTGTTCAGAAAGATGCTAGATTTTGTACGTGTCAGTAAGTATAATCCTAAGTGATTACATATGGACAATTGCAATCGCAATTCAGATAAAGTACCGTGATGTGTATTACTGCACAGAAGAAAGAATTTAGTATCGATTGTATGTATATGTGTGGCGATAAATGTTGCAAAAATCGTACAATTAGCTTAAAATTTTGTATGTAAAATGCCCCCAAAATGACTCAAAATAGCATAGCAATGCAGGGCTGGAAATTATTTAAAGACGCATTGGATGACGTTGCACTTGTGCGGATGATCCGAGTATTCTCGCAAGGCGCATCATTTTCACACTGACGCAGAGGTAGTAAGATGGTTGATTATAGGAATGAAAATAAAGCCTATACTCTTCCAGAATACAGGGTGAACTGTATCTGAGGGACATAGGCCCAGCCGTAAGCTCTTACAACGGCTTCAGAAGAGGTTAAGTGACACGGTTTTTTTTAAAGATATGTTATGAATCGAAAAAATCGGCGTGGACTTTTCACATCATGAAGAATATACAATGTCTCGTACAGGATTAGTGCAACAAGTCTAGTTTCTTCTCCAGCGTTTGGAGGATTCTCAATGAAAACGAGATGCATCTGCAATTCAACTGTATAGTTATAAACCTCGGACTCCTTTTTACACAATTGTTACTTCAAATTTGGGTTCTTCGTATCCCTTTTTCCTTGTTCGTGTATTCTTCAAGCTTCCTTCACAAGCGAAGGAATGCATAGAAAACATAACGTCCATGTGTGGGCGTTTGCTAACCCCCATGTATGCAGCACAGAGGCGGTTGTCGGCAAATGCTTGCACTGGCATTGTCAGAATCACCTCTTCGGAACTTACTCAATTACCTTTTCGTCTAACCTTTATCAACTACTTGATCTTTCTGGATCACGTGTTTCTACAACTACTTGACTATTGTTTAGAACGTGTTGATACAACTGGATGTCAACCAGGTTTTACATTTATTCTAAGTGGTTCCAGCCAAAACAGGCACACGCACATTTCCCGTGTAAAGCTTGTAATCACTTAGGTGTCGTATTAGGACAACAATAGGTGGGGCGTGGTGGTCTTTGCATTGGATTTCATCATCGCCGGTCATCAAGAAATGGCTATTTTTTATTGGGTATATCAAGACACTGAACTATCAAGAACTCATTGCACACATCCCAGTAGCTGCCGGGGAAGTCCGAGACATGATCGGAATCTGCAAGAATATTCAGGATTCCATGTGCTGGATATGAGAGATATGCATTACAGCTCGTGGACAACACTTTGAATACCTTTTTTCGCATATGTTACTTTTGTTTATATGCAATTCTTAATAAAAGATAATTTCTTATTAAGAGAGTAGCGTAAAATCGGTATGCGGGTCAAACGGGGAACACTGTTTTCTGGCTGATGGCTACTGCCCCCTGGACAGCATCCGTCTTTAATGTATCCATTAGCATTCACTAGTAGTGTGTCATCGGCTTTTAAAAATAGTGAAGTGGAAAAAAATGCACGTCAAAATTATTAATTTTACGCCGTTTATCTGATCATCAAATACACCCATTCTAGCGGATCGGTTTAGGTATGTAAAACACAGTTTTCTATAGCTATCATACGATATTTTGATGCCAAGTAGAAATGTGTGCTTCCAACTATTCAGGAGAACGGCCATGTTTTAAAAATTCCACTTAGAAAAATATAAACTATTTATTCCTACAAATGGCTGAAAAATAACATGAACGACTTATAATTTGTTTCCATCTTGTGAAGTGCATATCAGCGTAAAATATATATTTAAAATGAATTGTTGCATTCGTCAAACATTCTTAAGTTTCCATGTAATGTTCAGAGAATATATTTTTGTCAAATATCTTTATTTCAACCTCTTAAGAGAGGGCAGGATATCGTTGAGCAGCTCGACATTACTTGATTTTACGTTAACCTTCAAAATTTTATGAAGCTGAAAATATTCAATTAAAGTAAAACATTTTTTTTAATTAAATTGTACAGCTGTTTGTTAATTAATTCTTATAAAAATATTGAAATGCAAAAACAATTAATCTTATTTAATATTCACTAATGAAGAATTTTTGCACGTCGCATTTCACGTACACACCTTACGCGCAAGACTATAAAAAAACCTTTTACGCATAATTGTTTAATATTAGATATATGCTTTCTTAAAATGTAGTACTTAAACTTCCACCTAAAATAATAATTGATTTTACAGTAGAAAATACATTTTGAATTAATTATAACATTATAGACAATTAAAAAAATAAATCAATAGAAATTATGAAAACATATATTTATCCAACCTAAAAATACATGACGGTTCACAACATTCATAAAATACACTTTCATATAAATTTAAATATTGTGTGTTAATTACTTTTGAAATTATAATGCGCCCAATCTATAGAATCTTAGTTTAGAGAAAATTTACTTTAAAGTTGAAATTTCTCTTTAAGTATGTATATATTTTTATGCGCTAATTAGTTATAACTTTGTTTCTAATTGGAATATCGTCATATATTAAAAATATATATATATTACAAAATATTATTTAAAAGAAAGATAATATTTTTTTTTCCCTTTTTAAAGGTTTTAAGTTGTTTTCCTCCCATAAGCATCCAGATTATTTTATTTTTTATACATTTAATGGTAAAATACTTATTATTTTTTAGAAGTAAAACACAAAATTCCAGAATGTGCCCAGATACCTTAAATATTGTTGTTTTTGTGTTTCCTACAGATTTTTCAAACAAATTAAATAAAAAAAATGTTTTTTTTTTTTCTGAATACTACCTTATTATTTAAATTTTGTCTGTTTGGAATAAGATTAATTATATCCAATGTATTGATAGTAAAAGTTTTATAAGTCTTCTTGTAATAAAAAATTACCAAAATAGCCTTTCATTCTTGTTGCTCTCCGAGGCATAATTCCGTGAGGAATTTATCCCATAATGATGTTTTTTAGATGCTATTTATTGCTCTTCCAGGTATTCTGTTAAGAAACATATCCGGACTTAATGGGCATTTTTATCTTTTTTCTTTAAGTAAAGCGCCATTTGCCTAAATTGATTTCTTGCTTTTAGGAAAATGTTAATTACGTAAGTGTTTGGGGATCAAGTTATTCTGTAATGTAATTAGACGTGGTTCTAAGAATAAATCAATAAAAAATTATATTTTTTTGACTAGATCAAACATGCTACAGTTCATCCAATTAAAAACTGGAAACAGACATTTTATGTAATTATATTATGCAATGAAATCATTTCATAGAGTTTTAATACAAATTATTAGTTAAATATATATGTAATTTTTTTTGCTGTTTACAAACAATGTTTTGCAAATTCTGTTTATAAAATATGCATTTATGTCTATACAGACATTTCGAAAAACAATTATTTTGATATTTGTGTTGACACCCCACTCATAAGAAAACTATTTATTTTGCCAGTAGAACGTATTTTATTAAGTATAACTCAATTGGCATTTCGCGGAATTAGCATTTTTTTAAATGATTAAATCTTTTAAAACAAAAACTATTTTAAGTAGCTTAACTCAGGCATGATTTTTAAAGAATAAAGACCTACATAATATAAAATAGTCTCACAAATTCAACTACAATTTTTTTATTATTTTCCCCTCATATTAAACAAACTCTTCACCAAATCTATTTAATTTAATTATATTAATTACATTAAAAATATTTTTGTCTGTTTCAAGCTTATATAAAACAGGAAATGGAGAATGATAACATTCATGAATGCAAAGTTTCGAATATATTGCTTGAATCTTCAATTTGTTATATAGATTAATCTTACAGAGAATTTTTTTTTTTTTTTTTTGACAGGGCAAACTTTTAATAAATATCTACAGGTCCGCATTTAGGATGTCTGGCGACCATGTACGTTCATTTATTTTACATTCAACCCTCATTCTCATACAGCATATCTTCATCAAATCTATAAATAATGTCCAATAAAAATTTCAACGTTATTTATTTCCATTTTAAACTGTATCAAGGAATTTCAACTAAACTGAATATACCATGCATATAACAAACTCGTACGTTACACAATTATAAACAATTCTGAAGGTGAAAACGCATGATACTAACAAAAATAAATAATCAAGAGATTAATTTCCCTGTAGACAAAGTAGCAGAAACCTTACATTTGATCAGACAAAAATCTTTTGTATACACAGATAAGCATTACAGTTTTAATCGCTTCTGTAAAATTATCAAGGAATTGTTAAGTCTAGTCAAGATAAATGTATGTTACACTGCATGTATGAAACAGTGTAATCTACTAATCTGTTTTGCGAAATTAATAATTTCGAATGCATTTTTCGCGTCCTCGAAATAATAAATAAATAAATAAATCAACTCATTAATATTACATAGCAAAATAATAAATTAAAATTAAATCAGATATTCAGTAAAACTAAAAACAACTCATTGATATTACATAGCAATATAATAAAATAACTAATTAAAAAGTCGAATCAGATTTATATTTCCTGAACATTTTCAAATTTGTAAGTTTGGTTTTACTTATGACTGCTCTACTTTTCAAAATAGGTTTTATAAACAAATTAACAGCACAGCTATTGGGTCTCCAAATTAAGGCAAAATCAGGAAAATTGTGATGGGATTTTTTGACATGGAATAATATTACATTTATGCTTCAAACTGTGTTTCAGAAAAATATGTTGATGGTTTTTTCTTATTGCCAAACAAGGAGATGTAACTGAAACTTTGGAAAAAGCTAATTCTATGTGTCCAGTAGTACATTTCACAATTGAAACATACTGGAGATAAACTGCACATATTTTGAAATTTTGATTGAAAGAAAAGGAACAGTTACTTGTCAAAAAGTTTTAACGTCACTATACAGTAAGGCAAGATTTTCTGTTTCAGTAAAATTCGGAAAATATTGTATTCTATAAAATTGCTGTTTTTAGAACCTGGGCTCAAAGAGCGGGGAAATTCTATAACGATGACGTAACCGTTCAATTTATAAAGAAAAAAGCCTTTATTGATTTGCAATATAAGAGTTTTCAGATACAAATGTTGAAAGTAATTTCTTCAGAGCAATGTAAATCATTCTCCATAAAACTACAGGAATACTACAAGTTATATTCCATATTATAGAAAATTGTCATGAAAAAAACTTAATTTTTTAATCAATTAATATTGGAACAGCCTTTAAACCACAGAACGTTAGGAAGAATTTGTGATACAAATTCCAATCTAAAATCCTTTTAGATAACCGTTACAGTTTACATCCCTTGTCTGATGTTTATATTGGTGAAACTGAACAATCATGCAATGCCTGCTAGAAAAGCAATAACGCGCTTAAAAATTGGAAAATTAAAAATCGAAACTTGTTAATGATTCAATAGATACCAACCACATCGCATATTTCAAAAACATTAAAACACATGAATACAACAGCAATAATTTTAAAAATATAACTTTTTTAGAAGGATTATTTAAAGATTACAGATATATACCCTAAACGAAACAACTACACTCTTATCAGGAAATTTGGTCTGCTGTATACTCCTTAGTGATTTAATATATTTAAATAACATATTCGTGAACATAAATATGTGTAAATAACAGCTTCGGTATTTTTTTTACATTTATACAACTGAAGATCTTGTATAAAGTTTCAAACTTCTACTATTATTAAAATTCGTATGTTATAGTAACGATTGTTATTAGTTTCATTAAACGTCTTCTTACTTTTATAGCAATGTTCTTTGAAAATTGGCATCCTGCATATAATTAGAAGAAAAACCGTCACCAGTTTCTTCCGTCTTAGATCCCATTATTCACCAACCGGTTTTCCATGATGAATTTGTTTTACTCAAATAGGCTCTGCAGCATCGTAAATTTCAACAACTCCTAACTTGGTGATATTTATGAATATCTGACTCTAAAAAAAAAGTATAAGTTTTCGTTTTAACTTTTTAACTAACGTGTGATTTCAAATGTGCGTACAAGCTCTTACAAGAATCCTCACACCTTCGTGTGTTTATAATGCTTTCAATGCCATAAACTAAAAAAAAAATAATAATGTATTTTATCTTCTAGAGATACGAGGTGAACACATATCAACACATACAAGAACAACATATATCACTATGTGCAAATGCACTTTTGTAGAAAACCTTTAAAAAGCAATGTGTAAAACATGTAATATCAGTCACATTTATTTTTCCCATCGTCTCTATGTTGCTATTGGTCGTTTATAATTTTTACATGTGTCCTACGTCACCGTTTTACTTGCTACATGTGCAGATGCAACGCAATTTTTGCTATTATTAAAGCACTGATCATTTTGATATTTGTAAAAGTACGTGTTACCATTTGAAAATTTCAAATTATTTTCACTGGTATTATAACTGCGCAGGATCCATTATATTTGTTCTCCAAGTCTTTGAATGCTTATCTCCAAATAACTAGATCTCACATTTAATTATGGTTGGTTGAACGGTGTTGCCGCTAGAACTCAGATATCATCAATATTTCTTTATTAACACTCTGTATATATTATATTTTATAGATTTATGTATGTATTATGTTTTTTTACGTCCATATGAAATAAAAATTTTGCTATTCACAAATCTTAAAATACAAATATTTAATAGGAACTTATCATTAATAATTCCCATAAATTAATTGGGTCTAGAATCTTTCGTATAAATTTCAGACAGTAATATGAAGTAGATGAGAATATTTGTCGAAAATATAATTTTATTTACATTTCCAACAGGGCATGTAATATACGTTAATTAATTTTTGAATGTTTCGGGATAAAGCAAATCTCGCTCATATTATTACATTACTCTATAAAACATTATATTTACAAATTATATTTTGTTATATTTGATGCATGTTAAAGATGACTGATTTTAGAAAATATTTTCCATCATTATCCTAATCATAACAATGTTTTATAAATTTTCATATCCTTACGTATTATTATTTTTTAATTTCATGTTTTTTTGTTCCAATTTGTGAATTTCTTATTTCTGATTCTGCATCAGTTTAATTTGGAAATTAATTAAGGAGATAAATTTATAAGCTTTTATTGTTATACATAACTCTCCATAGATTCTGACAACAATAAAATATATATTTATTTTTTTAATTTTATTTTTTATGCAGTAAGCTGTGGTGGAACATAATAAAAAGAAAAATCGAAAAGCTTTTATAATTTCAAAAATATTTGGATTTTGATTTTAATTTCGCATCCTAAAATATATACTACATATTTATTATGATTGATATATATTTGTAAATTGATAGGATGATGAAATTTAGTGTCACGTAAAACCATACAGATAAATTTACTTTTAGGTGAGAATTGATTTCTATTTATAAATATTGCAACATGAGAAAATAAAAACGTAAATAGTAAGCATGTGAATATGCAAAGAAGATTCTTTTGAGAATGCTGAAATAATATTTTTCTCTGACATGAAACAGCGTAGGAATCTGAGGCATGTCAAGATTATAAAGGCAAAATAGTATACTTTTTTTATTAGATTCTGTAAGGACGTCCTCAGTACGAAACATGTTTTCTACGTGCGTTAAAACCATACGTTCGCAGTAATATGATTTATTTATTATTGTCACACGGAGAATAGTAAAATAAGTGACAAAAAAAGTTATATTAATTCTAGTTTTTCTGTACATTATTTTTCATATACATGAAATGATATATAAAAATTGTCTATTCTCGCATGCATAAGATCTTTGCAAGTCTCTATTTATTCTGTATTTATTTCAATGGCTTCACGCATTCCATCATAATTTAAGTTCTTCAAATTTCCAAGTTTCTGTACTTCTTTAAATTTTTTCTGTATTAGGGATTTTTTTTACTTATTCGGGCTATTGCCGTGTTTTTTTTTTTAAATCTAATCTCATATATCTTTCATGTTCTTTAATCCTTTCCTCTATTTTTTGTATTGTCATGCATATATATGCACCATCTTTTCCTTCCTTGTCTTTAAACTTTATCCTATGTATTCCTGAGGTTGTTAAGTGATTTATTTTTTACCTGCCTGTTCTTATTAATTTGATTATTGAGTGGGCATATTGGTATATTTAATAAAAGATTTTTTTTTTTAATTATTATTTTCTTTTTACTTTTAGGGAGACTCCATTCATATATGGTATTGAACTTGTAAATTTTATATCCTTCTGAGCTGTATGTATTGTATTATGTCTCAATATTGCACTTACGATTAATTAAAAAATTGTTTTTGTACGATATCCTTCTTTTTTGGTCATTTCTTTAATCGTATTTATTTCAATACTTAAAAGATCTTTAGAGGAACAGATTTTCATTGCTCTATAGATATATGTATTGATTGCAGATATTTTATATGGAAAAGGAGTTTTTTGAAAATTTGGATATTACGTAAGTATTTGAATTCGGTTATCGGTAAACTGTTGATTGAAGTCTATAATCTGTACCTTTCACTTGAACATCCATGAATTCTAGCGAGTTGATTTTCTCCGTTTCAAATGTAAATTAGATATTTTTGTCATATGAGTTCAGTTTTTCCAGAAAAGGTGGAGCTCCACCCTTTTGCTGGACAGACAGGGAAAAAAATAAGCCGTGTAACAACCTCAGGAATATATGGGATTTAAAGGTAAGTTTTTAAGGAATATATGGGATTTAAAGGAAAGTTTAAAGGCAAGGAAGGAAAAAAGGGTGCCTATGTACGTATTGTTGGGTTAAAACTCTACATGATTATTATCTTTGTTTTTGATAATTTGTAAGTTACGTTGCCGATGGCAACAGTCTTGTGTTCTTGTTTTTTTTTTTTTTTTTGTTAATACGCAGTTAAAATGGCTTTGAGATTCTATTTCTTTTATTTTGAGAAATTTAATATATATTATTACGCCATAAGTATTGCTGTGTATAGTTTTGTGAGTTAAAACAAACGAGTGTACGAGTGTACAAATTAGAACTGTAAATAAACTTTACTTTGTGATTAAAAAAAAAAAAAAAAAAAAAAAAAAAAAAAAAAAAAAAAAAAAAAAAAAACTTCTGATTCTGAAGTTCATGAAAACTGAACATCTGGCGTCCGCCGACAGGACTCGGCTGCTGATTATCGAGTAAGTTTTGTTTTGTTTGTCTTATTTTTGAGTTGATATGGAAGCAGCAAAGAAAATTAGAACTCAGCATAGGAGATTGTTTAGCAAAGCTTGTAACGAGTTCGATACTGAAAAAACAAACTTAACAAATTCTGACAAAATAATTAAACTGAAACTTATTGAGGAGAAAGCTACGCTAATGCTAAATTCTGAAGAAAATGTTAAACAGTTTCTTTAGTCTGAAAACATTACAGATGATTTAATTGAAAAAGAGATCGATGAATCCGAATGTTATATAGACCGTTGGCGGTTATTACAGATTAAGTTGAGTCAGCTTTTGCTTTCAGAAAGAGAAGACGTTTCTTCGAATTGTAGTGATTCTCAGAAAAATACGTTATTACGTTACCCAAAAATAAAATTGCCTACATTTAATGGAAATCTAAGGAACTGGGTTAGTTTTTGGGGGCAGTTTGAAAAAATTAATAAAGACCCTAATTTAGATCTGCATGATAAGTTTGCATATCTATCCCAATGTATGGAGAAGGGAAGTGCTGCCGAAGAGTTAATTAAAAGTTTTCCACCCGGGGGAAATAGTTATGAGAAAACAATTGAAATTACGTTTTGGGAGAGAAGAGCTACTTATACAGGTGTATGTTAGGGATCTTCTGTCATTGGTTATCCAAAAGCAGAATATGTCGAAAAAATCTTTGAGAAATCTTTATGATTTATTAGAAACAAAGCTTCGTGCGCTTGAAATACTAGGGGTAACGAGAGATAAGTATGCGTCGATGCTTTTACCACTTGTCGAATCTGCTTTACCTGAGGAAACGCTTCTAGCTTGGGAACGATATAGATCTGTAAGTCATAGATCACATGAGGAGGAGGATCAAAATACATCTAAAATTACTGAAAAGACTGATCTCGATTCAATTCTTGATTTTCTTCAAGATGAAGTGCAGGCAGAGGATCGCATAATCCTAGCCTCTCAAAACTTTGGGATTGAGACCAAGAGTAATTTTAAATTGTTCAAAGAGAAGAGGGCTGGAAATGATAGACACAAATACGGGGACACTCGTCAAATAGCTAGTGCAGCTGAGCTTTTGACCTCTTCGAATGAACAAAAGCAGTGCATATTTTGCCGCAATTTCCATAATTCCACTGACTGTTTGAAGGTACGGAAAATGACGATGAAAGATAGAGAAAATCTCGTAGAGAAATCAGGGTGCTGTTTTCTGTGCTTAAAACCGGGTCATCAAGTTCGTAAGTGTTATTCAAAGATAACTTGTTTGGGTTGTGGAAAAAGACATCATATATTACTCTGTCGTAACATAAAGCAACCAGCATTCTCACCAACCGGAAAAGAAACTACAGAGTTAGATAATGTTTCAAAAGAGGATCAAGCACTTGCGAATATATCCAAAAGCCCTAGTGTTATGTTATTAACATTAACGGTTTTAATCAGAGGTAATGGGAGAAAACGGAAGGCAAGAGCCATCATAGATTCTGCTTCGCAGCGCTCTTACATTTTAAAAAACACTGCCAAAGAGATGAAATATAAAAGGGAAGACTATGAATATCTTCAGCATTCTCTGTTCGGAGGAGAAAATACAGGAGTGTGCAAGCATGATGTGTTTACTTTATATTTGACAAATTGCGATGGATCTTATAACTGTCATTTTAAAGTACTGAGTCAACCTGTTATCTGTGGGAGCGTTCCACCGACAATACCTGCGATTCATTTAAAAGAGCTTACTGACTATAATATTTGTGTCAACGATGATTATATAGGTCCTATTGAAATCTTAATAGGAGCCGATGTAGCCGGAAAAATCATTACCGGTGGTTACAAATCCTTATCATGTGGTTTAACAGCAATGGAAACACGTTTAGGGTGGACCACAATGGGACGTATACCCCAGATTTCTTCAGAGGTAAATGAAATCTCAGTAGCTAATTCTATGCTTTCTACTACTCGAACAATAACAGAATTGTGGACTCTTGACACTCTCGGTATTACAGATCCTTCTGAGAAGAAAACTAAAGAAGACCTTCATGAATCCGCCAGAGAGCATTTTCTTAACACAGTTCAAATCGACAAAGACAATCGTTTTGTGGTACATTTACCTTGGCTTGCCGATCACCCTCCACTACCTGATAATTATAACTTGGCTTTAAAGAGACTGGAAGGTACTGCACGGAAGTTGAAAGAAGAAAATTTATATGATGATTATAATAAAATATTTGAAGAATGGGAAAAAGAAGGAATAATTGAAAAAATTCCTAAGCACGAGATTCAATTACCGTCTCATTATTTACCACACAGACATATCGTGAAAGAAAATAGCACAACTAGAATCAGACCTGTGTTTGATGCTTCAGCAAAGCTGAGAGCTTTCCCAAGCTTAAATGACTGCCTGGAGAAAGGGATAAACCTTGTTGAGTTAATTCCTACAATATTAACAAGTTTTCGGATGAACAAGTTTGGAGTTACGGCGGACATCCGTAAAGCATTTTTACAAATTTGCCTACAAGAAAGCGATAAAGATTATTTAAGATTTCTTTGGTATGACGAAAATAATGAACTGAAATATTATAGACATTGTCGTGTCGTCTTCGGAATTTCAAGTAGTCCTTTCTTACTTAATTCTGTGATTCAGTATCATCTGGAAATGATTTTGGAGGAAGCACAACTTGGAAACTCAAAATACCCTGTGGATATTGTCCAGAAACTTAAGAACAGCTTTTATGTAGACAATTGTCTAACTAGTGTAAAAACGGAGACAGAATTGCATGAATTCATTAAAGTAGCTACAGATATTATGTCAGAAAGGAAGTTTGACCTTAGAGGGTGGGAGCACAATTATCCCCATTCCTCAACAAAAGAGGCTTCTTGTACAAAAAATAAAGTTGTCCCAGTATTAGGCCTGCAGTGGTTATTGAACTCAGATACTCTTTCTGTAAATTTAAAAGAAGTTTGTGAAGATAATGGACCTGTTACTAAAAGAAAAATATTGTCAGAAGTCCACAAAATTTTTGACCCTATTGGTTATACTTGTCCAGTGACCTTATATCCGAAATTAATGTTACAAGAACTGTGGGAAATGAAAACAACTTGGGATGCAGAGCTGCCATCAGCAATTTCTAAAAAATTCAAAAAGTGGAGAAAACAGCTGGATCTACTAAAAGAAGTTACTATACCTAGATGCTTAATAAAAGACCCTGATGATACCTGCAATTTAAGTTTACACGTCTTTTGTGATGCGAGCAAAGTAGCTTATGCTACCTGCATATATTTAAGGAGTGAAAGTAAGAACTTAACTTCATGTCAACTAGTTCAAGCACGATCTAAAGTAGCTCCGCTGAAGTCTATTACAATTCCTCGGTTAGAGTTGTTAGCGTGCACTATTGGTACCCGACTGTGGCAAAGAGTTATAGCAGATTTAAAATTAGGAGATATTCCCACCTTCTTTTGGACTGACTCCAGTAACGCATTATATTGGATAAAGGGTAGCGAAAACTGGACACCATTTGTGTATAACAGAGTGCGAGAAATTAGATTAGTGAGTAAACCAGAAAATTGGTATTATGTACCTGGGTCGATCAGTCCAGCGGATTTACCCTCCAGAGGTTGTTCCGCTCGACAATTATTGGAGACAGAGTGGTGGAAAGGTCCTCCTTGGCTGTATTACCCATCTGATGAATGGCCTAGATCAGAATTCTCAGTAAATGAACAAGAAGTGTTAAAGGAAAAGAGAAAGGAAATAGTATCATCTATGGTGAACCTTCAAAATATAGACAGTTCCTTTATCCATAAGTTTTCGAACTACAACAAAACTGTAAGAATTATTGCCTGGCTACTTCGATTCATCAATAATAGTCGTATTCCGAGAAGTAGTAGAAAATATGGTAGCCTTGATTCCGAAGAAATTTCTGTAGCTGAGTATAGAGTTATCAGAATAATACAGAAAGAAAGCTTCGTTAATGAAAAGGATGAAAAGTTAAAAACTCTGGGAGCTTTCAAGGATAAAAACGATATTATCCGATTGAAAACAAAACTTTTGTATCGACAAGATAGTGAAGATTTTATAATGCCTGCAATTTTACCATCTCAACATGAAGTTGTAAAGCGTATAGTGATATACTATCATGAAAAATATTCTCATGCTGGGACTCAAATGCTGCTTAACATTTTAAGAGAGAGATTCTGGATTCTGCATGGTAGGAAGACAGTGAGATCCATCTTATCCAAATGTATTGTTTGTAGGAGACATTCTGTAAAAAAGCTCGATACTCTCACTCCATCTCTTCCAGAGGACCGTATACGAGACGCTGCTGTATTTGAGATCTGTGGAGTTGACTTGGCGGGGCCACTGTTTCTCAGAGATAATAAGAAATCCTGGGTTTGTCTATTCACATGTGCCGTCTACCGGGCAGTACACATTGAATTAGTGGATTATTTATCTACATCTTCCTTTTTACTAGCTTTGCGCAGGTTCGTAGCCCGTAGAGGACGATGCAGCACTATCTATTGTGACAATGGCTCCAATTTTGTGGGTGCTTCAAATCTGCTAAGTGCACTGGATTGGAACCTTATTGTAAGTGACACTGCTCTTCATCCTATTAAGTGGAAATTCAACCCACCGACTGCCTCTTGGTGGGGTGGTTGGTGGGAGAGACTGGTCGGTATTCTTAAAAAATTGTTGAGAAGAGTACTGGGCCGATCTTCTTTAACTTACGAACAAATGACGACGGTGCTGTGTGATTGCGAATCCATAATCAATTCAAGACCGTTGACGTATGTCGCAGATAACGACGCAGAGCTTGTTCCATTGACTCCTTCAATGTTCCTACAAGATATCAAAGTGAGTGGTGTTCCTGACTGTGATAGAATTGATCACCGGAGTCTTAACCAACGTGTTAAGTATCGTCAAAATTTACAAGAGGCCTTAAGAAATAGATTTCGATCGAATACTTGGGAGCTCTACTTCAGAGACCAGAACATAAAAGAGCTGCCAAAGTAGCGGTTGGTGACGTTGTCTTAATTGGAAGCGACAATACAAAACGTATCAGTTGGTCACTTGGGAAAATAATCGAGGTAATCCCCGGGAAAGATGGTGTTACAAGACTTGTGAGACTAAAAACTGCGAGGGGTGAGTTGCTTAGACCGCTACAACGTCTCTATCCTTTAGAAGTGTCAGCATCAGAGTCGTTTCTAGTTGGAGAAAAATTGGCAGGTACAAAATTAAGTGAGAAACCAACAGCCACTCAATCAATTGACTGCAATATTGAATCTTCTGAGGAGGCAAGGAAAACTAGAAGTGGCCGTATCATTAAAATGCCTCATAGACTGGACTTGTGAACTATTTATATAATTTTGCTATTGTAATTGTGACTATTATTAATTGTAAGTTAACTTTTATGTTAAAATTTAACTTAGGTGGGAGGATGTTGGGTTAAAACTCTACATGATTATTATCTTTGTTTTTGATATTTTGTAAGTTACGTTGCCGATGGCAACAGTCTTGTGTTCATGTTTTTTTTTTTTTTTTTTTTGTTAATACGCAGTTAAAATGGCTTTGAGATTCTATTTCTTTTATTTTGAGAAATTTAATATATATTATTACGCCATAAGTATTGCTGTGTATAGTTTTGTGAGTTAAAACAAACGAGTGTACGAGTGTACAAATTAGAACTGTAAATAAACTTTACTTTGTGATAAAGTTATGGAATGTTTTTACTTTACATCTAAAAACTTCTGATTCTGAAGTTCATAAAAACTGAACACGTATGACAAAATGAAAAATAGAGGAAAAGGTTAAAGAATATGAAAGATAAATGAGATTAAATAAAGAAACCGCAGCAAAAGTCCGACTAAATAAGAAATCCCTAATACAGATAAATTTTAAAGAAGCACAGAAACTTCGAAATTACAACAATTTAAATTATGCTTTAAAGCCATTGAAATAGATAAGAAAAAAAAACAGAGACTTGCAATGATCATATGCATGCAACAATAGACAATAGATGACGTTACATTTTGAAAAAACCGAGAAAGTTAGAATTACATCAAGAGGTGAGAATGAAGATCAGAAAAACTGAGGATGCCCAAGACGATGGGCGAAAATATTTTTTACATACATAAATGTTTTTAAAAGGACTGTCTTCTTCTGTTTGGAGGAAAGTAACATATATATTTGTAAATAACAGCTACGTGGGCTTTTTATATGAGAAATTTGTTGTTTATATCTGTGAATGGTAGTGTAGTTTGTAAATATATGACAATATATATAAATTAGAATACATTGAATTTGGTTATTTCAAAGTGTATTAGTGTATATTAGTCTCTTCTAACATAGAATAAAAAACAAAGAAGAAAAATTTAATTAATTAGTTTAATTTTATTTCGAATTTTATTATATATTAATTAAATGTTATACATATAGCAATGAATTAGAATTTGAATATTGTAGTTACATAAATATGTACATTGTTTTTACAAAATTTGTAAAATTTTATACCACTCAAACATTCCATTCCGAAGAAATAGAGAAACAGCACTTCTACTCTCAAAATAGTGTCTTTAAAACTATTGGTGAAATTTAAAAACAGCATCCTCTCCTTATAACATAAATATAGATGCTAATATTTTAAACGCATTTTTACACAAAACATTTATTATCGCGTAGAATTCAATTTCCAATACCAACTTTAAAATTAGTTAGAGAAGACTTGTAGTATTTACAAAAATGCTAAATTTAGACTATTTATAATTTTATAATTTATTAATATTTTTTTACTTTTTTCCAGGAGTAAATTTGTATGATGATTTCGTTATGCTTTAATTATATATCCCAAAGATATATATGAATTTTTACATGATGATCCATTCCTGAATAATTTATTTATGGCTAATAGTTGTATTTATCATAAATATTATAAAGACACATTATTTTTTTTTTTTATTTGCGTGTGATTTGTTAGGGGATTTAATTTATGTGGACAAACTTTCAGTTTATTCAGCGAAGAAGCTTTTGGGATGTTCTAAAGATATATAGCGACTGGTTTCGATAAATGATTTCATTCAGTAACACGGTGCAATTTCCAACCTATATCCCGCCAACAAAATTCTTTGTTATTTTCAGACATATGAATTCAGACAATGAATTTCACTTTTAAGAATTTCCCTGCATTAGCTCAGTAATGCAGATAAAATATATTTGGACCACTCTGCAAACATCTCTGTAAAATATAGTCTTAAGACTTTGATTATTTAGGGGGGACACGGTACGTCCCACCCACTATTTTTGTAATTATTTTCGCAACAACTTTTTGAAAAATAAAATCTTACATTATTCTATGATAATACTCTACGAATAAATCTACATTTTTTCTAAATATTTTCAAGTGGTATCTTTCACAAAATTTTTATTATTATTATTATTATTGTGTTACGAATAAATATAAAAATAGTCGCCTGTGTCCTGGCCGTAATCAGTAGTTAACTTTTAATCGGAATTAACTTTTGTTTTACTTTTTTTTTCTACTGTGTGTTACGTTAAAATAATTTATTGCCGGAATACGAGGAGGCTAATGAATTTATTATTTTTTGAAATCACTAAAGAATAATATTTTTGGGGGGGATGAAATTTGTTATTGAATATTGTGGGCGTTCCATTTCTTTGACGGTAGAAATTAAGAAAGATTTTTTGTATATATATATATAACATTTCATTGTGAAATAAGAATATGTTTCTAAAATAAACTTTTATATAAAAAATAATAAATGCATTTTCAAAATATCTGCTTTTAAATTTTTTTATATGTATAATCTGTCTCTAATAACATACCATTTACTTCTTTATAGCCATTAAAATTTTAAACACTATATTTTTAATGGAAAACTACATCAGAAATGTTCGTAGAGGAAGTAAACGTAGAAAATCAATAAAGCCATAAAATGCAGCTATGCTTTAAACTATAAAAATCTCTAGCAGATTTTTTTTTTTCGCTTTTTATTCTCTTTTTCTTACAGACAAAGTAACAACTTAAAAAAAAACATACTATTTTATTTTAAAATGATTGCTAATAATATTTTATATGTTATGTGCGTTTTCTTTTTGTTAATATTATTCATCGTATTAAGGCAGCATTTTTGTATTTCGGATTAAAAAAAAAATAAAAAAATAAATCTTCTATTTATTTATTGTTGTTTTCCAGAATTCTTGCCCTTAAAGTGAGCTAAATATAATATTTGTGAGAATATATTTTAATAATTTTATTTGCATTTTAATTTGCATTTTATTATGGATTTTACGAGCAAATGTTTGATATTTTAATTTTATCTACGTATCTTAAAAATCAAATTGTATTTAATGTTGTACATTTAATATTATTCAGTATGAATGAACTAACGAAAAATATTTCCAAAGAATGTTGCAGGCCTTGTCATATTTTCTCAAGATAACATCCACCGAAATTCCAGGAAAGAGAATAAAATTAACAAGTAGGAAATTGTACGTCAAACGTGACAAATGAGGTGTGTTCGTACTGTAGCTAGTTATATAAATATTCAGATCTTGATGATTTTTAATTATGTGAAATGAATTATAGCGTCTGCAGATTAATTTCTGTAATAAAATAAGTATCTCGGTTGCTTGGCGATTAAACCTCGGGAGCTCCTATAACAAGAAAGCACCGATTTTTTTAAAGAATTCAAATTTCTAAATAAATATTTTTATTAATATCGTCTGAAGTTTTGATTCGATTTTCATAAAATTTTAAATGTCTCGATAAAATTCTGCAAAGATAATATATCTTAAATTTCAAACCATTTGGTTGGGTAGTTTTTGCGTTGTTATATGTGGACGGACGGACAGACAGACAGACGGACGGACCAGACGACGACAATAAAGTGCTACGTATTTATAGAATTACGAATGCACCTAAAAATGAACTTTTAGATGAGCATGCGATTATATATGTATTAGAAAAGCGCTCGTACATTGTATAACACTTTATTCTGAAAATTATTTTTAAATTTTTCATTATTGTGAATATTATATTATAAAGTTTCACTTTTGCGATGATATCCCATTTATTTATTTATTTATTTTAAGTATCACTGGAATTGAATGCAGAAATATTATTCAAATTTATATGTATGCTAATTTGAGTGTCAGGATTTTTACTCTGTTGTCAATGCTATTTGTTCGTAATGAAAATTTAAACGTTTGTTGCTTTTTTAGTATGTAGACACTCCTTAAGTTTTTTTTTTTTTTTTCCTATGCAAATTGAAAAAAAAATCCAATTGAATGGATATTTTCAACATTTTCTATGTCAATATACCTATATTTTTGAATGTATAAAGGTTCTTCTTTCATTCACCACACTGTTAGAAATGGATACTCTAATTCCACGAAATTTTCTTCGTTTTTAACGAAACTGTTTCCTGAAAATGCTTCGAGCGAATATTTCGTCAAATCGAGTTTGCATCCTCAAACCTTTGAGGAAATTAGTTTCGTCAAATTGTTTGTTCGAAAGTTACAAAAAAGGTTGGTTGTGCCATCTATTGGAGATTTTAGAAGCATCTTTAATTGACTGGGGGAAAAAGTACGACACACTTCTCTTAATTCTTCAACGGGATAGGAACGTGCTATCTTTGAAGTGTGAGTTCTGTGTGCTGCGTTCTACGCTAGCGAGGTCTTGCATGAATTTGATTTTAAATGTATCTATGGGATGTTTAAGTGTGTTTATATTTTTTAGAAGTATTTTATCGGTGCTGTTATAATTTCTGCATGTTTTAATTAATAAGGCTAGATTATTAGTATGGTTTTTCTATGGTTAATAAATAATTAGAATATGGCTTGATTAATATAATTTATTAGAGAAATTTCCTCTGTTCAATGGATGAGTAGAATATGGTCTAGTTAATTTGTTGTTCAGAAATAATAAATTTTGAAGTGCATATTTTGGAGGAGAGTTCATTAATTTTAGCTTAAAAAATTACTGTTTATAGAGGGAAAGAGATCAGTTATACATATTTTTAATTTGATGGTTAAATGAATATATTTCATAAATAAGAAAGAGATCATAACATTTAGATTTTTTTTAACCATTAGGAAAATATTGTTGCTTTCGTTTGAAAATGGACCAAATGATGTTCGCATTTTACTATTTTTACCGTTTTTAACGAACTTCTGTAACTTTAGAAAGAAATATCTTTGAATAGGCAATAGAAATGCATAAAATCGTTACAAAAATGTTAAAGTTACTAAAAGGATAGACGCAAATTATCAGATACGAAAAATAAAATAGAACTTTGGTACTTTCGTGTTATAATAGCGGCCTCCAAGGATAAAATATTTTTGTTTCTGTTTTCATTAATATATTGTAAATTTGGTACTTTCGTGTTTTTATTTTTTTTTTTTTTCAAACGATTTTGTAATAATAAAAATAATCTGTCCGGGAATGGAGAAACACTTTTGTCAAATACTAGGGGGCTCTGCCGCTGCTCGCTACGCTCACCAACCCCCGTTCTGACTTCACAGTCTCTTAAAACCTGGTAATGTATCCTGTTTTAAAAAGATGATGATGATGATATCACGAACGGCGACTATCTTCTGCAATCAGGTTATAATGCTTTTTCATTTAACTGGTTATAATGCTTTTTCATTTAACTGGTTATAATGCTTTTACATTTAACTGGTTATAATGCTTTTTCATTTATTTCATCTTTTTTATTTTTAATATTCATGTGTAAACACAATTTTTATGACGTAATTTTCTTTATTTCCTGCATTCGACACGTGATCATTTAATTATTATTTTAAACTTTCATTATTGTTTTTAATAGTCTCGTGCAAATACATTTTTTATTTGACATAAAACATAATCCTTTGCGCTTATTTAGAAATTGGCAACAATATAAAAAATGACTTTTCAATAAAAGATTTTTGACTCGATTTTTAAGGATTTTTTGAGTTTTTATTGTCCGACCGTGATAATTTTTTGAATTTCTGAAAGCTTGTTATATTTCGCGTCTGGTGGTATGATTTTCGAATCCGTAGGATGGCTAAAAAAAAGTAATCGCTCCTCAAATAAGTCCCTAGTAAAAAAGCGATGAGAATAACCCGTAATATCTACGCAGGTTTTCATTGGTCCATTTCCAAACCATTACTTTTTTTTATATATATAGAAGGATTTGAAATTTTCCATTTCATTAAAAATCACTTAATTTTGAGACGAAATGATTGTCCAAAATGATGAAATATAGCTCAAGAATTGCGGAATCGTCAAAAGTGAGAGTTTTATTTTTAACAGCGAGTAAACAGTTTCGTCAGATATTTGAGGATTCGCGTTTCGTCAAAACCATGTGAATCTGTGACGAAATGATTGTCAAAAATAACAAAATAATGCCTAAGGATGTATTTATCTTATATATATATATATATATATAAGAGTTTAGTCTTGCAAAGAATTCTGAAGTTCTATGCACCACATACTATTTTCAGTTCGATATATGGTTTACTAACACTTAAACTTTTAATTAAATTGTGTTACAAAACCGTCATTTTGTGCCGTTTCCTCAACCGTACCCTAAAAGCACCCTACTCATGACTACTGTCGCAATGTATACGCAATCTTATTTCTTTATTAATTTGCAAAAATAATATTTTGTATTACCCGGCACTGGTCCATACAGAAACACACTCACAAACGTCGTACATATATACAATTAAAAGTGATTTCGTAAATAAATTTTTAGATCGATGATTTAAGATGTTTATTACAATTAGCAAAAACGCATAATCTTTTAAAAATAGGATTTTATAAATCTCATGAAAATAACCTTTAGTAAAATACATTTACTGAAAAATAGTTATTATTTTTGTTATTCCGATATCAGACGCAGAGCAAAATACCTCATATATATCATAATCATGTAGGAACATTACTAACGATTTTATTATGATTCTTTCTATTCAATAAATGTGATAAATATATTTGTTCAATGTCATGATCAATGCAGTTGCGTTTGCTGACAAATTTTCTAGCATGGTTAATTGGAGCCTATTTTTCTTACGTGATAGAGCGGTATATATTTATCAGTAATCAAAGTAACGTAAGCAATGTAAGGTACAAACACAAATAAAAACATATTTATGATTGATTAAAATGGAGTTATCGAGTATGGAATTTTAAGAACAATTTCAATAATTTTATTAAAATTATATTTAAAGGATTACATGCGTGAGAAAAAGTGAAGTAGTATATTAGTGAATTTTCATATGAATTATCTTTAAGGGAAATATTAAAAAAATGAAAAAAATCGTGTAATGTGAAACATAGACAAAATTTTTATATTTAAAAATTCGGAACCAGAAAAATATATATATATATATATATTTTCCTTTAATCAAAGATGTCTCAACCCTACTGTTTATTTAGACTGTCGCATATCGTATTTTTATGCGAGCTTTTTGCATTTTTTTATTAATTTAAATTAAATATACATTTTTTTGTGGCTCCTCATGATATGCTAGACATTTACTCATCTACAGGGAGTTGTTATCTCAAACATGGAATCCCATTGAAGCTATAAACTGTTCACTGTTCACCCTACTGTTTGTTCTCGTGGAATATTGCTATGTCATGTACTAGGCTCAATGAGGCTGAAGCGTCGTATGCAATGTGTTGGATAATGTTTGTGAGCATAGTTTATTATCTATACTATACGAGTTTTTTATTTCCATTTGTTTTCTTGTAGTAATGCAATATATCTGGCTGAAATATACTGATCTTAACATATTTGCCAGTATATTTTATGAAATATTGCATTATTTTTTAGATACGTGCTCTGCCAGACTAAAGATTAAGACTTTCACTTGTATTTTTCAAATTTTCAATTCCATTTTAATTCAATTGAAATCCTAATTTCAATTTTCTGACTTTTTAAGGCATATTATATCATTATTTTACAAAATTTCTTTATAACTTTCAGTATTTTTGGCTGCGTACCATAAATGAAATAGCTTTGGTAATTTTACATTTGCACTTGTTAATTTTTATTAACTTTGTGGTATTCTATCTACACTTTATGATTAACTATCTTAATTGGAGATTAGGTTAGAATTGTTGGAAGAACTTGTTTAATGTATTTTGAAATTCAAAGATATTACAATTATATAATGAATAACGAACACTTTATAATTATTTCTATACAAATATTTCTTTATAATACATTTTAATACTTCATAATAGCAAATTAGGTAAATTACACATCATTTGTTAAAAAGTAATATTTAGTTTTGTCTCAATAGAAATGTAAAGAAACATTCACTCTCAAAGTAATTTCTTAATATCATTCTCGAACTTTATTTACTTGATATTCATCCATGCAAATTACCTTTTTTAAAGAGATTTTTCTGATTTGTATTAATTTTAACACAGTTAAAATTCATTATATTGATATTATTCATTTTTCCCGAAATTATTACTTTTACGTTTGTCATATTTACTTCAAAGACCTTTTAGTGTATTAAAACATCTTTCTGTATTGTTATGTTAAGTATAACAGTTGCCGTGATCTGTCGGTTCTATTGCTGATGAAATCCATGTGAATATTTTTAGAATTGCCTTTAAAAATTATTTTAATAGACAAAAATTAAGAGTGGTGTAAAAAAAATAAAAAGAAATTGATTAACGAGGGAAAATTAACGATTAAGTTTTTAATCACGACTAAAGATTTTCCGAGTAAAGTTTGTTTCATTCCTACCCATAAAATAATTATTAATGATTAATTTCAGTTCAACCCCCCCCCCCTGTTTTATTAAAGATTAAATTCATCCTCGAACAAATTTATCAATCTGTTAATTGTCTAAGGATTAAAATCATCATGCGTTTTTTATCTAAAACTGATCTCTAGCTTCTTGTTGTTGAATAGGACTATTTTGCCTCAGATGCAATACCCTTAATTTTCTTTAATAAACAAATTTAAAATGCAGCATACTAAGTATGATGCATATAAAAATAACTGGAATCCTATTTTCCATCTAACTATTTCACTGTTATTATTTTATAATTTTAGTGAAATATACTTAATGTCTATATTATTAAAAATTGCAATTCGAATATCGCAACAACTGTATTCACATAAACGTGTCTAATTTACAATTTCCATGCAATTTATTTATTTTTTCATTTAATTTTATTATATTACATAAAAATGCGTTTAAAACTTAAGCTACAGATATATATTTTAAATATAACATGTAACCTCAATCATGTATATTTTCATTTCCCCAGGGGTTTAAAAAAACTTCCAAGAAACGAATTTTATATCGATTTCCCCAGTGATTGTTGCGCAAAATAAAATTACATTACTTTTAATGTTTTACTGCATAGGGAAATCTTGTCGTAAAACCTTATCACGAAATATAGTAAGAAAATAAAAGAGAATTATTTCTGTCTCTTAAAGTACCTATTTATTTGGGCCTATCGGCAATTCTACACTATCTTTTCGCGCATGAGTTCCTTTAAATTAAAATGGATGATCGTTTTGTTTAGTCTTATGCTACTAACTTATCGTATTTAAATATCTACGTATAATTTTATTATATGTAATACATCAATTTATATATACAAGCTGAGCCAAAAATTCTTAACACATATTAAATTTAATAATAATTCAACTAATTTGCGTACAAGAGAGTTGTTTGGACTGAAATGTTTGACTTAAAATTTCATTTAATCAAATACAAAAATAAGTTTCCTTAATTACCCATATATGACGATAAATCTGCAAAGCAACCCTGAACTGTATGAAAGTTTATGATAAGCAAGAAATTGATCAATCATAGCGCCGTTTATTCCCAGTTATAAATGTATTTCTTGGTTACGTATGCCGTTTATTTCTGCTTTTAATATTTTTTTTCTCGCTATGTCACAAAAGTGAGGTCGTCTAGCGGAAATATTTAAACTAATAAAACACAAATTATACACACTGCCAGAAAGAATGTCGAGTTTTCCTGTTTCCTCGAAATTTTTAATTATTTTGTGAACACCACGATCCGACATTGGTGCACGTATAACATCTTTTAGCTCATTTTGACGACATTCGTCGAAAATTTGAATAAAATGTGATCTTTTTCAAGCGTTGGGTGAAATTTTGGGATTTTGTGTGTTTCATCTGGATTGACCGAAATTGATATAACGAATCTGAAAAAGTTTACTTTTATCTACTGTGAAATAAAATTCCCTGTATTTTGTTTTTTACAAAATAAAGGAATCTGCAAATATCGCCTTAAATATTGGCGCCGCGCCACCTATTGACAAAATTTTTAGCTGTTTTTTTTTCAATTTTCGCTGAGCGCATCTCTTCAACTACGTACTAGTGAAATTTTGTTTCGTTTGGAGCCATAGAACTTTCCTCATGGAGCCTTATTAAAGGCTAATTTATAATGCAGTGTATGGATATGCGTGATATAGTGCGTGATTTCTATGCGTGATATAGTTTCTCAGTCTCAAACGTAAAAATAAATAAATTAATTAATTAATTAAAGGCTAATTTATAATGCAGTGTATGGATATGCGTGATATAGTGCGTGATTTCTATGCGTGATATAGATTCTCAGTCTCAAACGTAAAAATAAATAAATAAATAAATAAATAAGCGTCGTTGTGTATTTTAAATATTATTGAAGATTTGATTAAATGAATTGCGGTTTTCAAAAGTATTTTCGATGTATGCTGTAAAATGCTGATTTTAAAATACTGCAAACGCTATTTTAGTGCCGGAAAACGCTTAAAATTTACAAAATTCAACGGCAAGTAATGATGACGAAAGACTAGAACGTAATATAATTTCCATCTTCTACTTTGTTTGTTTTAGTCAGTTACTAAAGTTTATTAAAGAAATAAAATAAACAAAAATTCCTTAACTGTAAAATCTGTAAAGCGGTACATATAATATATTTTTAAAACCTTAAATAGAATGTAAATAGTTTCAGTTAATTATTTCGAATAATATTATAAATTAGTTCTAAACAAAAACACATACACTAAATGTCTAAATGTTTACTATTATAAGTTATCAAATGGAAACTGCATAAATTGACACCAATTAATTAATTCTGATTTTATAAAAAAATAAAAAATAAATTAAACAAAAAATGGTTCATTGTTCAACACGATTTCATCTTTCCACGGTGTATTCTTCATTACTAAAAATGAAAAGTAATCCAGATATATTAATATATGGTGTATTTTTTTTTAATTACAGTGAACACGAGTATACCTATATCTTAGAGTGTGAAAATTCAAAAGAAATATTTGTGTACTACATTGGAGATTCAATATCGCACACTACTGCTGACGTCACCCTAATAATATTATAAATCTAAAAATGTGTGCGAATGTTTGGCTGAATGACAATGAAGCAAAAAAATGAGGGGTTGTATCCAAATATACTAGCTTATGAAAGTTGACATAATAAGAATGAAGTGTCTCTCATTGAATATTTGGATACCGCCCCTCATCTTTTTGCTTCCTTTTGGGAACAGCGAATTTCAAGCTTATTCTATCGACTATCACTATCAGAATTTTTAAACTATGTTTTTGAAACGTTCACAAAAGTTGCTCTATACATTTAGCTGATACATCATGCACAGTATCTATCTTTTGATTGAATTTGCGCAAGCGCAGTGAAACAATATTTAGTGAACTTGCTCATTTTTCTTCCAATATTTCTTATTTTTAAATTCTGATTGCAGGGTATTGTAGATAATGCTGTGTGTCATCGTTCCTGAAAAGAACATTATTTTATATTAAGAACTCTGAAAATTATAAGCAAAACACTTGGTGAAATTTGGAATTGTTTTTATAAAAAGCTTTATTTCTTCACGAATATACGTGCAATCCTCATAAAAATGAACACAGTTTATTAGACGAAGCATCCTAAGCGTGTGATACCGTTTCAACGCTTTTGTGATATTGGTTTTTACAGGGTTATCAAAAACATATTCGTTTTTCTTCAATTTGTTGACGGCCCCTTATGGGGTTTAAAGAAAAAATCTTCTCGGAAATACATGACGTCTATCATGTTGTTTACACTCATGAAGTTTCAGGATAATCCCTCATGTATCTTTCCAGATATTTAACAAAGCTAGACCAAATATTATAATAAAAACAACTGCGTCTAATAATTTTGCCAGGGACTGTAGAATCAATGGACATTTTTCCTACAAATTCTAAAAAAAAAAAAAAAAAAAAAAAAAAAAAAAAAAAAAAAGTTATAATTGTCACATTTTTAAATCAAACTGAAATGTACATAATCGCTCATTAAGTTTTAACTTTTAAATGTATCGTTTTTACTTTAGGAAGTGATTTCATAGTTGGATTTCAATTTATAATGTACAGACACTAAATCTAAATTTTTAAGTGCTTTCCTAATTTGAATAATAATTAAAAAAATGCATATTTGTACATGGTTCATGAAATGTATTTTTCTTTCTTTCTTATGTAGACAAGTATCTACAGGAAAGACTATTCCTGGTGAAAGACTCTCCTATTTTAATTATGCACTGGTTTTCATTCAGAAAATATTACTATTTTATTTTAACTGTACAAAGTTGAAAAAATTCCATAGTCCTTATAGCACGAAAATGGATGTGTTTCACGTTCTTCTACCATACAATCTTCCAGAATCTTGAGTTCACTAAAATTTAATAAATATATTAAAGCTGATGTAAAAGTTTTTATTATTGGATTTTCATTGGATACTAGAGTTTGTCTTTTACATCGTTCACGTTAAATTCAAAGAAAAGCCGATGCCACTAATTAAGTAATAAATTCTTTCTCCGCCACCCCTCCTCCTTTTTAAATGATCCTATATAACAATGTTATTCTGCCTTGTACTGGGAGGAAAAGTTAGCTTCCATATTACTTCTTTTTGCGAATTCACTTAACTTCACTTAAACACACGAAGCTAATTAACGAAATTGCCCGTTGTCGCCAAGTTTGCTTCATTATTGCTACATAATTCTGTCGCCAAATTTTATGATGTTATACCAAGCATTGGCATGCTTGGCTAGAATTTGACACTAACGTATATGAGTATGTAGTTTTAAGCGTCTGAGGATTTGAATAATGGTTACTACAATGAAATACATTTTTCGAGAAACTACGTCAAATAAAACCTGTTTATAGAGGAATCCATTATTTTTAATTCATTGTCTTGTTTTAAAATGTCAGCCACCCTAGTGTTCCAAACTCTTACATATCAGCCATTTTTTAAGATAGAGGAGAAAGAAAAATATTCCCTGAGTATCCTTGACCTCCTCAGAATTTTCATACCAAGGTCGAATACTTTTTGGTATATCATAATGTATTTGAAATCTGTAAGTGGTCGCCATTATGAAACAAGATAGCGAGTGAAGCTGGCCAAAGATTCGGTGGAGACCTTTGAACGTCCCTATACACATGTTTAGTCCAAATCAGTTCCATATATATCCAACCAATATATATATATATATATATATATATGTGTGTGTGTGTGTGTGTGTGTGTTAAAATGTTTAATGCTTTAAATGTTACATGAACGAAGTCACGGGTAACATCTAGTAAGACATGTTTAAGTTAGCTTTCTCAAGAATCTTATTTTATGATTCTAGGTTTGTTATACGCAAGGAAAAGAGAAATATATTTTATCATTTAATTAAAAAATATATATATGACATAGTTGTAAAATATTTTTAGTGGAATTCATTATTCTTAATGTAATTATGCAGGATTCCTGATTAATTATTTAAATAGAAAATTGGCTGTAAAATTAAAATAAGTTTTATATTATTTTTAAATTCCTTTTAAACATCTAAAAAGAAAAATGACAAATCAATAGAATTCCTTTAAAATTCCTATAATGATAATTCTCAAAGACATTTTTTCTCGAATGCGATTCGGTTTTTAATTATATTAAAATACATAAAAGTTTTAATTAACAAGGGAAGAAATTGAAATATTTTTGATACAAAATCAAATTATATTTTAAATAATACGTATCTCAGTATTTAGTAGATTTATTTAAATATCTTAGCTGTAGTAATAATAAGAAAGAGGTATAAAATAAAAATACACATTAACTTGAATTCAACTATGGTTTCATCTGACACATAATTATAAATGCTACACATTTTGTTATTAAATTACATAGTTTCGCATACATTAAAATAGCACTATACAAATTATTACATTTGTTGTTCGAAAACATAAATAACTTAAGTATCAAATGCAATATACCGTGTTTTCCAAAAATGACTGATGAAAAAAAAAAAAAAAAAAAAAAAAAAAAAAAAAAAAAAACGGAGCGCAAAGAAATGTATTTTTTGCGACCTTATGTTTGGAATATCTGGGACTCTTATCCCACCAATTTGCAAATTTAGTTATCATTTTGCCAAAATTTACCGCTGTTAAATAGCCGTTATACTCAAAAACAAGAAATATCTGCTGTACTAACAAATAAACAATTTTCAATAGTGTACACTCTTTCAAAAGTATCCACCAACATATTGCGTAGTAAAATATCGAATGAAAATGTGAGAGATTCAATTTCTCTGCAGCTCTCGCATACTAGCAGCGTCATCTTTTGGCGATTTTTTTGACAACATTTGTAAATTGGCGGGATACAATTCCTGGTTTTCCATACATAATGCCACATATGAGACATTTCTATCATGATCCTTTTATTATTATTATTTAGTTTCAAACTGTATCAGTCATTTTTGGGACACGCTGTGTGTATATTTAAAATTCCTTTCAATATGGTCTTCATCATATAACAGTAAATACTACAACATTCACAATTATTAATGAAAAAATACCCTGCCTTTACATTCTGAGGAATGAATTTTGCTGATTTAACATTTCAGCAGACGCACTACAGTAATTCTCAGGAGGCCGAGTGCGTTGTTACTTTTTAAGAAACAGGTATGTACTTTATTGAGCCGATACAACTTCAAAATTATAATATATTGATAAAAGAGGTAATTTAGAGAAACAATTAAGCATAGCAATAGAGAAATTTCAATTTTAATATTATATCTATAGGCACAATGAAATTTTCCAGAAATATACGTTTACATAAGGTACGTATACTTACTAAAGAATAAATAATAAGAATACTTAATTGAAAAAATATAAAGCATGATATAATGCAAGAAAGCAAAGTTAAGATAATTTCTTAATTTTAAAAAAATTACTCCATTAATTTTAAATAATTAACCAATTTTATCTTCTAAAAATTAAAGAAAATTGTTTATGTTAGAAAGCACTATCACAATTTAATTTTGTTTTTCATTTTTGACCATTTAGAATATTATATTTTTTGTCATTTTATAATTTTATCTTTACAAATATAAATATATTTAACTTCAACCAATTCGTCTTGATTGTCGTACGGTATATATTGGATATCTTCCACTTTTTCTAGTTTCGTGATCATCAAAATATAAAACTAGTCGTTGGAGGCCACCGTAATACTTACCCATCACAGATATGATAATATAAAATATGAAAATAAAACATGTGTAAACTATTTATAAAATGCATTGCGATTCGAATAAAATCGTGGCTTGATGACGTCATAAACTTTAAATCGAGGCTAACGAAAAAGAAAGGCTACCGCGGTTCTTTATTCATATCTTTTTTTACAGACCGCGGGAGTCACGTGATGCTCGAATGCACCAATGAAGGTGCACGAAAAGAGCATCACGTCATTCTAGCGGTCTGTAAAAAAAAGATAAGTGGAATGCACCGCGGTAGCCTGTCTTTCTCGTTAGCCTCGCTTTAAATGCTCTATTAAAACAATTGCATAAAAAAAACATCCTTACAACTCTATAATTGATAGTCGTATTAACTAGTTGTTTACTGTGTTGGATTAAGCGTTTCATTTCCAATTAAAATATATCTTTGAATTGAAATTTGAATGAAATACCTGGTCATGAAAAATCGAAGAGTGTGAAAATATAATTACAAATATCTCGGCAACTAATTATCCTATCGACTTCATTCGTTATGCAAAATGTATGGGGTTTTTTATTGTCTTTTATATTCACTCCTTACAATAAACAATTTCGAAAATTTGTATATACCTTTTATCAGAACGAATATTTCGAGAGTCCGTAAAAAAGTAGTTCCGGATAATCGAGATAGCTGAAATTCAATAAGCTTCTTCCCATTATTGCATACTAAATACATACCAAATTACAAGTCTCTATCTCAATTTGTTCGGGAGATAGAGCGTTTACAGACACACAGACAGACGGACAGCAATTTCTTTTTCTAAAAATATGTTTTTTTTTTGGAATCTCCAGTGTCTGAAACGTGTAAATCTGTTCACAAACACATACACAGACACACAGACATACAAACACACAGAAAAACAGACAGGCGGATGTCAATTTTTAAAAAATGTGTTTATCAGAATCTCCAGTGTCTGAAACGCATAAATCCGTCTTTTTTTTTTCAAAACGATTACAAGACTTACCCTATACCACGTATGATGGGTAAGTAAAAATAATAAAACATTTTCGTTTTCCGTAAAACTTATGCAGCATAAGACATAACAATAAAAATCTTTCTGAAATAAAGACCCTGAAATATGATTAAAGAAAAATGTCGCTGGCTCAAAGACTAATATGTATAATGATTTTGATTATTTTAAACGCTTTAATGGAAAAAAGTGAAATAAATTATTGTATCAAAATTTAAACATCTAATGTTAAAACTTTCTCAAAATATTCAATGAAATTTGAAATTAAAATTAAAATTTGAAATTTAAATATTATATAAAATACATGACATATTTACAAAACGATACTTTTAATAATTTTCCCTGAAGTACTATAAGTACGTATATTGGCACGTGAAAATTTTATAATGCCATATGTAGAAACGAATTTGTTGAAACTATGTAGAAATGAATCAGTCTAAAATAATTATACTACATAAATTATTTTTTTATCTAAAATATACATATTTTTTCTGAAGAAATCTTTCTCCAAAATGAAAAAAAAAATAATATACAGTGGATAAAAAAGAAAAAAATCAGCATGGCTCCTGTCAGATATTTTGAAATTTTTTCGATATGAAAGAAAATTTTGAAACATTTGAGGCAAGCAAAAATAAAATACTCGCATCAAAAATGGGTTTTCAAGTTTTACGTCTTTGACAATAAAAAAAGGGAGAGAAAAATAATGTTTCGGCATTTCACGTTATAACTTTTTAAATTTAATTATTTATTGGGTTTTTGTGAAATATATTTCATTGTTAAGGGGAATAAATTCTCTTTCAATGTCAGATTGCTATATCCCATCGACCGTTGCAAAGAAAAAAAAATAAAAATAAAAAATTGTGCTGTCAATAGTTAACAAAATACTTCAATTCATTGATATTCACATCAGATATATTTATTTAGTAATGACACATTATGATTATTTCAATTTATTGTTTATTCCAGTTTCAAGTTTAGAATATTTTTTTACAGTGTCAAATAAATATACTTAAATCAACTAAATTACGCCCGATTTAAAAGATACATTACATATCATTTTCATAACGATATTCAATGTCATACTTTAAATATACTTTATCGTTTAATGATAAATGCCATGCAGTATATTCATTATTAATGAAAATTTGAAAATTCAATGATAATTTGGGAAATATAACCTGTGCTTAGGAATGTTTTGCCTAACGATCATTAGTTATCTGGTTTTTTGCTTTGACTAACGAACTAGTGTTTATATGTAGAGTGTTTTGTTGGATACGTGAGCTAAAAAAATGCAGCACTTTAAAATTTAAATTGGACAAGAGATCAGTTTTTATTAACGAACATTTAGCTAATGAACGTAATTAGGGAATAAATTATGCTCGTTAACCGAGGTTTCGCTGTATTGAATTATCTGCATTATAAAATCAAATACAATTTTTTTTTCTTCTTCCACAAAAACTGGTATCAAGTTGCATACACTCCTTGGAATTTACAAGCGGTCTGACATCAATATTCAGTACAATACAATTTCTATTTAATATTTAAATATGAGAATTTGCAGTATTTTTCTGCTGTTAAATTAGGTGAAATATTCTATTAAAATTTTGCGGGAGAACTGTGCTCTGCTTGTGATATATGAATAGTAATTCTCTAATTACTTAATTTTTCATAAAAATATCATCCTACATTTTACATTTTTTATGATCAAAGTAACGTAACTTTTATATATTTTGGACATATTTTTGCGCTTTGTAATGGTTTATCAAATATATATTAATGTGAAGGCAAAAATAAGTATAAGACGTATTATAATATGAAAAGAAAATTTGAAACCACATGTATTTTTATTTCGAATATAGGTCACTTAATGAGATTAAGAAAACGCATTATACATCCTTATACTAAATGTTTGTAAAGCTGGCTTCATAAACAATACATTCAATAATAGTAATGATAAAAACAACTGCACTCTAAAAACGACATTTTGAAAACTGAGCAAAAAATACTCAAATCTGAGCATGTCACATAGTCAAAATGGCTCCCAATCAAAATTACTCAAGTTTGAAACATGTGTATAATAATTTCTGAAAACATGCACACACTCAATAATAAAACATCACTTGCTCATATTTGAGTATGTCCATGTTTCAAATAACAATAAACAACAGCTAGAAAAAAAGGGCTAGTGCTGCCATCTCTGGCTCTATTTACGATTATGGGAGGTTAAACTAAATTTACGCTTTTACAAAGAGCCAGCATCGAATTGAGACTTACTGGTTACAAATCCATTGCCTTATATACTTCGCCATCCAGATCACATGAGTGGGTTATTTTAAATGCAAGTCATCGAATGATTCGGACGCATGTTGATATTTTTATAGGATTCGTTAATTTGTTGCTGAGAAAATTGGAAATTTTTAACTGGATTGCGGATAGATGTTTTTAATTTGAGATGGTGGTTAAGATTGTACCACTTTATTATTTATGTGGGGAAGGGGAGATATGAATTATATTAATTTTCAATTCGATTGTTATCAGTACATGTCTTAAATGAGAAAGCGCTCTCTTTGTTTTGAAATTTAACTGACTAATATTTTTTTTACACATTTTAACCCATTAACGCCACAGTTATTTTTCTCTTCAAAAATGGAAACACTGCATTTCATTCAAATGAAAATGAACTGACTTAAATGTGCTAATTTTTAGGGTTTCGTTCTCACGAAACCCTATTACTCCCGCTCCGTTGTCTGTCCGTCACAGAGCCGTTCTCAGAAACTATATAACTTACAGGTATGAAAATTTGTGCACTTATAGCTAAATACTTACTATGAAGTTCAAAATATTAAAATTTGAAAAAATCGTATTATTTTAATTTAGAGAAATAAAAAACCAAATTTCTAACAGCCTTATTTGCCTATTAAATTTAAACATTTTCCGTTATAACAGTTGCCAACAATTAAAAATACACAATAAAATGCTTTCTATAATAATAAATTTTCTATTGAAAGATTTCCACGTGAAAAATGATAATGAAATAAAATGTTTCACGTATTGAAAAAAAATATATTAATATGATGTCATATTGGTAATAAAACGGGCATATTCAATGAATTCTCAATAATACAAAGAGTATAAGTATGTGTAAATACAGAAAGCAACTTAATATGATGTCATTAGAGAATTAAAAACAAAATTAATCTGACGTCATATTGAAAGTTTAGCGGACCTTTTCAAATGTTTGAGAATAATACAAAGAGAGTAAAAGATAAATATATCACTATGAGTATATATGAATCAATATGAGTAAAACAAAAAGCGAGTAGATATGAAGCCAGCAAGTGATTATAACGTCATATGAGTTTGAGGAATGTATTGAATCATGAAAAAAACACTACTATGGAAATATTGGCATATTTTAACATTTTGAAGGTCTCTATACAACATGTTTAATTTTGAAATTGATTTTTTTTTAATATCTCATTTAGTCCACAGGATAGATATTATTATGGCAGAGTATAATAGCGCGCCTCGCCCGCTATCGGACCGGTTAAGATTTTCGAAAAAACTAGAAAAATAGACCGGTAAATTTTTACTTTATAAAAAACACGACTTTTTTTTTTTTTTTTTTTTTTTTTTTTTAAACCCGTTGGGAAAATGGTTGTTGCTTTTGATCGAGAATGGACCAAATGATTTTCGTATTTTACTATTTTAACCGTTTTTAACGAAATACTGTAACTTTAGAAGCGTTTATCTTTGAATAGGCAAGATAAATGCATAAAATCTTTACAAAAATGTTAAAGTTACAAAAAGAATAGAAGCAAATTATTAGATATGAAAAATAAAGTACAAATTGGATACTTTCATGTTATAGCAGCTTCCAAGGATAAAACATTTTTGTTTCTGTTTTCATTAATATATTGTAAATGTGATATTCATGTTATAGCAGCTCCCAAGGATAAAATATTTTTGTTTCTGTTTTCAATAATATATTGTAAATGTGATATTCATGTTATAGCAGCTCCCAAGGATAAAATATTTTTGTTTCTGTTTTCATTAGTATATTGCAAATTTGGTACTTTCGTGTTATAGCTGCCCCCCAAGTATGAATCGCCAAGCGACCAAGATTTATCGCCAAATATAATGCATGTATGACATTATAATAATTTATGACATATATATAACATTTCTTGACGTATGTTTCCAAGTTATAGTCATATATGATGCATATATGGTGCATATTTGATGTATATATATGTCATGTGTATATGATGTATATACGACATATAAGGCGTAAATAATATGTATATAATAAAGTATATGGCACATATAGGAGTTTTTGGAATATATACTACATGCGTATATAGGATGCATATATAAGCTTTGCGATGATCTTGGCGAATTCATAACTGCAACCTTGGCATAATCATAATTGTCAGGCCGCTGTAACACGGAAGTACGGTAATTTTTATTTTCTAAGCTTTCGGAACATTTTCCCAATGGTTATTGTAATTTCTTAAATTATTTTTTTTCTTTTTTCCTTTTTTTTTTTTTTTTTTTTTTTTTTGTGAAAATGAAATTTATTTGGATTTATTAAAGAAATGATAAAATGTTTTGAAAGGAATATTAAACGAAACCCTTTGTGCGATCTTCGATCACACTTACCCACTTGTTTAGTATTGCCATGCTTCAAAAAATTAGTTTGAACTGATTCTAATCATTTTTGAGTTTGCCCAGTTTCAAAAATGAGTATGAACTGACCTCTATGTGAACAGTTTTGATTATGTCCATGTTTCAGTTTTTTGCGTATTTCTGGTATTTCAGAATTGAAAGCATTGAGTCGTCATATTTGAAACAAAAATTTTCATAACAATATGAAAACCTCGATTTACTCAGATTTGAAAGTGTCCTTTTTTCACTGTGTCCTTTTTAACTATAGTTCCAAATAAATATCAAATTCTGTTAACTCGTTATATAAAAACAAAAATCTTGAAACTAAAATATGATTTTTCTAACTTATTGATTTATATTGCCAGTGGATGCATTGGTGACACACTTTGTACGTTTTTTAAAGTATTTCATTTAACCATAATAAAATATCCAACAGTATTTTGTTTTTGCTTCAATACCCATCTTTTACTGCTTATTTATCTCACGTTAACGCTTCATCAAATTTCTTGCTCTGATAAATTTTCTGCATGAAAAAGGGATTAATCATCCGACATATTCCGAAGGATTTCTTTTTCAATGTCACTTTTATAATAGAAAATACGTCATAGTAAAAGTTTAGATAATGTGAAAATTAATTTGTTTTCGTAATTTTAGTAGACAATGAGTTTTACAGTCGTCATAAATTAATAAATATTTCTCGAGAATTTATTTATTTTATTTGTCGATAATATTATATTAAAGCTAATTGACAAAACTTTCGTCAGGTATAATTTATCGGAGTGTTCCAAGGTTCGATACAATTGCTTCTTGTTAGATTTTGCTTTAAAATTGCAAAGAATTGAATAATAGATATATAAAATTATTTTGTCAGTGAAATCAATAGAAATGTGGATTCAGAAACAAAATTTATATACAACAAGTAAAAAATTACGAAGAAAGAATGACATACAGATACATAATTTTTTTGTTCTTCATAACTACTATGAGAAACAAAATTTTTGCTATCATTATAAACTTATTAGAAATTTCTTGATATCAATAACATTTGATAGTTTTTTATAGTTAAATAACCTAAAAATAAGGAAATTATTTTTAAGAGGGATGATACACGCAGAGTTACTATCGATATTTAACGATAATGTGCCACTTATTGGTTTGTGCTAACAAGGCAAAGTCTATCATAAACGTAACATAAAGTCTAACGTAAAACATAAGTCTATCATATGAGTTTTTATATGTTAACTTTTTGATGCGGAGATATTCAAGTGCACTTTATCAATATTAACACCTGTTTTATTGAAAAATTACGTCGGTGAACCTGGTGTAAATTATTTCTTTCATTCTTGTACAAAGTCAGCAGTATTGTGAAGTAGTTTTTGTTTAACAGATGTTGAACACACACTGGGTTAGAGAATTTTTTTTGTTTTGAGCCATTTTGGCAAGAAAACACTGTTTTCGGGTATCTGGCTTGCGAAAACATCATGTTAGTTTTATTTTATTATGCAGCAGTTTTTTTCTTATTATAAAACACATAACATTTTTACTATAAATACACACAAATTCTTTTATTATAAAACATACACAATTTTTCATTTATTATTAAACACACAATGTTTAAATTAATATAAAACATACGCAATTGGATCTATCGGGTTATTATACGAAGCAAAATCTTACAAAAAACCTGGTTGCCAAAGAATGAATTCGGCAGTGAGGCGCCAAAAATATGCCCCGGTTTGTCTTCAACATATGTGCTGCTGCAATTTTTCATAGTAACACTCCATTCTAGAAAAAAGTTCAGTTATGAATTCATGAATTAACATATTAATTTTCATAAATTTTCATATTTATGAATTAACATAATAAAGAATCACATCAAGTCATAAGTTTTAATGTTTTTAAAGGATGTTATTTCATAACGTAACCACATACTTTGTGTAAAACCACCGCAGACGGAAAAATAGGATCAACGCACTCTACAATTGATTTTACTTTGGTGAGACAGTATACTAATTACTGTCATTTTAAATATGGCTTATGATTTTTAGTTACATGCAAAATAATTTCGTTTGAGCAAGTTGTACGAATTAATTTATGTCAATTGAAACTTTTTGAGTCTTTTCACTATGTATGTGTATAACCCTTGTAAAAGTACGTGAGAGTTTTCGTACACTAAGGATACCGTGTATGTGGACCAGGTTTATGAAGGTGTAGTTCAAAAGTATGTTTCGCTTATAACTACTGTGATGTACAAGTATCTAACACCAAGTTTATCTTTAATAACCTTAGATTAATACTGAAATTAGAATAATTGCACATTTTATTATGTGTTACGTGCTCTGCATCTTTTTTTTTTATATTTACATTTTAACAATTTTTTTTACCTGTTAACAACATTATGACAACAGAAATTTCATAAGACTTGGTGCTAGAAGCCTTTTTCTACAACGTCATATTACCAAACATCAAAATCGAACCCATTTAAATATAAAGGGTAAAAAATTTAGAATACTACAACATGAAACTATGTTCTTTAATTTATAATTTAGAATAATGCAAGTTTACCAAATATTACAAATATTAAACTTTATCAAAATCGAACCCATTTAAATATAAAGGGTAAAAAATTTAGAATACTACAACATGAAACTATGTTCTTTAATTTATAATTTACAATAACGCAAGTTTACCAAATATTACAAATATTAAACTTTATCGTATTCTACTTAATGCGTTTTTATATTATATAAATGTAGTATTTGTTTTTAATGCTAATTCTATCGTGTTACCAGACCAAAAGGAAAAAGTAAAAATCTGCACACAGCTTATAACGCATAACAAAATAATGCATCTAATGCATTATATGCAAAGATATCAACAAAATTTCGAAAATGATTTAAAATAAGATAAAAAAATAAGCCCTCTGTAAAATTCAATTACATATTTTCATCAGTTATTATTAGTGAAAAGATCTTATATTTAATTTTGAATTGAAAAAAAAATGTGTTTGTTAAATTAACAAATTCTTGCAAGTATTTGCAAATTAAATTCATCAAATCATAGTGTGATGCTGTCGTGCTCGGAAAATACTTGTATATTTATATAAACTTTCATATAAACTTTTCCCTTAATTTTCCCTATATTTGATCAGATTAATTTTGGATTAAATATATTGCATATACACAGTTTACACTTTTAATTAAAAACAATTAAATATATTATATTTTATATGGTTTTATTATGTTTATTTTATATTGGTAATTATTTTCAGTGAAAATATAAATATTTCAAAGTAATTTCATCGTGCAATTTATTTATTTATTTATTTATTTTTAATTTCCATGATAATGTTAACAGTTTCTAATATAGTTGAAATGATTTTATGAATTTGGTTTGCTTGTTTTCCGTCTTACTGTCTGGCCATGATCTAACTGATGTAAATTTACTGAGATTGACATGTACATTATATATATGTTAATGAGGTTCAGAATTAAATGTTCACTATTTAAAATAAAACAGTCATAGTTCGTTTACAGAGACACACAAAAGATTTTCCTTTCATTAAGATTTATAGGGAAATATTGTTAGCAGTGCATTTTTTTAATTATTATTCATATATATTGTTTCATTCTATGAAAACGAAAATTTCTTAATAATAGTGTATTAGTTTTGGAAAGTGTTTTATAATATATGCATGATAGATGATTTTTCGTTCTTATTTTATTAAGAAAACATTCAGTATAAAAATTTATGTTATATTTGGAAAGTCATTCTCTCATTTTTAAATCTAACAATAAGTAATAAATTTTTATTAATTTTGAAAGATAATAATTGCCATTTTTTGTTACAAATGAGAAATAAAAAAATTCAATAGTACAAATTACTACATTTTAAATGTCAACTGTTAGGGCTTGATTGTTTAATGTACATTTTTTTAAAAATAATTATATATAAAATGTTTGTTCCATTTAATATAATGTAATGGTATACGATAGAAATTAATATTTAATCTTCAAATATTAAATATTGTTTGTAGTTTGGCCAATGGCCAAAAATAATAATTTAACGTTAAAACAATAGAACACACATAACCTCACCATGTAGAAAAAAAAAACTAAAAGAAAATACATTTCATAATTATCAAAGCGCACTTTGTTTCTTTAAAATCATAATTATATAAAACTAAATATATATATTTTTTTTCAATAACAATGGTTTCCCTATATTAACTGCAGAATATACGTAAGCGTTTTAAGAAGCTATCTTTAATAACTTAACTGGGGGTGGGGGTGGGGGTATCGGTGTAATGTCCGTAAAAAATAGGATACGTTTTGAATGATTTTGGGAAGAAAAGACAACATATGCGCAAACTGAAATCACCATTAGATAAGGGAAAAGTTTAAGCAAGTAATTTCATAAAAATGAATTAATCGAATAATGAGAAAGATTAGATAAAGAAAATGAATTGTATTCTGCACGACATGACCTTTCTGGACTGAGGATTGGTAGCGGTAGTTTTTAAAGAAACAAACAAATGCATATGTGAAAAATATCGGAATTATAAAAATAAATTTAATGAATCGCTAGATAAGTGCATGTCTCAGGTAGCTCCACTCTATATCTGAAGTCGATAGCTTAATTGCTAGCGTTCCTAGCGTCCCTAATATGTGTATGTGTTTAAGTGTGTGAATAAATCTTTCAATGCTGACAGAAAATCATTATTTGTAATTAAATATTCAATATATTACCTTCTTCTTTAATGTACTCTTGTAGTGGTTTTCCAATATAATGTTGTAATGGATTTTACTGATGTGATAGACTATTAAAATAGAGAGCTTAATGTCCCCTAATTACTTTAAAACAAAGCGTGTTACCAGAATTTTATTTATATAAAACTCTTCTTTTAAAATATGAATCTAGTCTATGAATAAACTTAATAAATTTATTATTTTATAAACTATATTATTGTATGAACATTTTTCAATATATTTTTAAACTGTTGAAACATGGTTAAACTGTCGAAACATGGCGATTAATCTTAAATTTTTTATCTCGGGATTGATAATTGCTCACTTTCTTATAAATATACATTTTCTTCATTTATTTTATTATTATTATTATTTTGTAATAATGCTAACAAATATTCAGATTTGCTTTATTTTGAACTTAAATTTCTAAAACGATTCCTTGGTATATTTATTTAAAGTGCGACTAAAGTAAAAAATAATTCAAATTATGCATTTTTTTAACTATACTAAACGCTATTACGGATATCTTTGAGTTTTAGTGACATAATTAGATATTTCCTTCTTTATAAAAATTAAATATGTTTTCGTTTATTTCATTTTCGCTACATTGAAATATGTATCTTAAATTGTTCATTATGTCATCACTCAGTTCACTGTAAACATATTTTCTTGGCTGTTGAAATATTTATGACGAAGCAAAATAATGTTCAGTGGTTCCCGCGTTGTTCATTCAGATTTCATTAATTGTTTATTTATTAATATTTTCTTGCATAAAAAATATAAATCTAAGTTTTCAATATATGAAAAACATTTGAGATACAAAAAATATTATTTTCTACGCTTATAAAAAATGCAAATGTTTGAAAATTTTTTGGTAATATTATTTAACCTTGATATTTAGCTGAATTGTAATGTAAATATTGGAATTAGAAAAATCGTAAGTAATTTTATCTTCAGTAATAATTAATAGCTTATCGTAACACAAATAAATATAAAATACTTAGCAGAAAATGGTGCAAATGCAACATAATATATCATGTTTTTCTTAAATATTTACAATCTTAAGATACTTAAGTATTACTGTAAAACATTGTTTAAATGAATTAATTTTAATTTTAGTCAAATTTCAGAATACAAAAAAAATGTGCTTAATTTATTAATATTTATAAAGAATTATTAAATTTTAAAAGTTGGTTAATGATTTAGTTAATATTTTTTGTATGATTTATGTATAAAAAAAAATTAAATTTAAAAAGACTAAAGATCTGGATTATACTTGATTAATTTATTAATATTTATAAAATAAATAATAATAATATAAAACAAATTAGTTACTAATTCATTTATACTAATATGCTTTTTTTTAAATGTGAAACTTTCTCTTCATATGAAATCCAGCAAATCAAAGAATGTTGGAATGCTTTACATAATTATCTTCGAGCAAAACATTTTTAAATATTTAAGTCTCTATGTAATTATGGATACAAGTTTTATAAAACCTGGAAAAGGAAATATTCATAATCAAAAGTAATAAAAATTAAATTAATAGATTTTCTCAGAAATACGAAATATATTCTAATTTTAGTGACAGTTTTAAAGAGTGATTGTTCCCTTCACATTTAGTTAAAAATATTGAGGCAGAGGACAGAGTTGGCCCCAAAGGGCGTTATCCAAGTCTGAACTTTCAAATTCAAATGGGGGTGTAATTCTTGGATTCTTGTAAAGTGCAGGTGGAAATGTTTTTCAAGAGAAAAAATTAAAATATTTTTTCTCATGTTTTTTTTAAGGAAATTATACTTGATTAAAGTTTTAAATTTTTGAAAGGAATATAATTTAATTTAAACGAACACGTCCTAAGACTTTTGTAAGTTATATAAACAGAGCAATGTAGGGGAAGGAGTTGATTCTAAGTTTATTTTTATGATCTGAGTTTTGAGAGAAAATTACTGAATCAATGCATTTTTAAATATTAAAGTTTGTGTAGGCACATCCTGTTAAGATCATCCAGTACACTAAAATTTATGACATATACAATAATACGCTACATTATGTTATTAATCACATATATACATAATTTAGCTTATATTGTCTTATATATTTTTAACTATAAGGCATAGAAAAGTAAATTAATGTATTATGTAAGATATAATAGAATTAATTTGTGAAATAAACCATTATATTCTACTTTTAAAAGAGTCTATAACAGATGATAAACAATATTCTTAAATGAAAGACCGAATTCGTTAAATAATTTTTGTGCAGTCACTATTAGGAATTATATAAAAACAAGAACGAAGAATCAGTTTTCAAACATAGGTTTTTTAACACTATCCAACAATTCAAAAATAATTTGACAAATCTTTACCGTTTAAAAAGGTGAAAGATGATATCTAAGTAAACAAGCGATTTTTAATTTGACTTTCAAAACATTAAGTTATGAGATGATGTCATTTGAAAGCCTAAACAATGTTTAAAAAATATATATTTTGCCAGTTGTATCTTAGTAGTTCCATTCAGATGACTAAACTAAATCGTAAGAAAAAACAACCAGGTATATATAAGTTATAGTGTACTGTAAGTGTATTTAACATAATACCTTATTTTAAATTCTATATAATCGATTGTTGTATTTCCTGCATATTAAATATAAGATGTATCTTTATGGGTTCACCCAACCGACAGCAAATATGCGTCTACAAATTTAGAAATTGTTGATTTATAAATTAACGCGTGTCACTAAAAAGTTTTAATTATAATAAGCATTAGTTAAATTAAACAACATTAATTGATTTTTTTACATTTAGTTAAATCAATAGCGATAAAAAATTGTATTTCTGAGAAAAAAATAACTTTTTTTTACAAAACATCGATAAAGAAGTTCTTCTATTCGTATCTTTGAATTGAGTCACTATAAAAAATACAGTCATAAAAAATCAATTCATGGAAAATACAATCAGCAATAATTTATTTTGGGTACACTAGATATTTTCAAGGTGACGTATAAAGAATATAAATTGAAAAGTGGCGCAATAAAGAAATATTTTAAGACTGTGCATATAGTACTGCTTTGGGACCAGGAAATCTCGACACCCAAAAGATAACACGTGCAAAATGTAAGGTATAAAATGAGTTTTACGGCTTGTGACAATTCCGATGAAAATGATTTTTATAAAATTTATGACACAGAAAATTCCTATAGTGATTAATTTTCTGTATTTTAATCTATAAATATTAGTGTTAACTATGGTTATAAAGTTATGTTTTACCATAAAAGAAAAATGAGTAAAAATCTCTAAGTATATTAAAAACAACAAATGATGTGAATTTTCTTTTTTTTTTCTTTTCGCAGTCTTTGTAGCTCCATTTAAAGCTTTATGGCGTATTTTCAATCCTGTTGAAAATTTAATTGGAAATTTAGATAGCTTGAAGATTTTCTAATCCACTAATTTGATTTTGCAACATAGAGATACACAGATACACACAGAGAGAGAGACAGGGGGGACGTGAGAGAATGACGAGGCAAGTGTGTGGTACAATGATACTTTTTTTTATATTGATTTTTGTAACTGATATTCGATGTGTTGTATTTAAAAGTGAAATAAGTTCCAGAGCATTGTTTTTTCTTTAGGGTCTATTTTCTATCATTCTAGACGCATTTAAATCAAACAAATTTGTTTTGGCGTATGTTCATCTTCATAAAATGTCAATATATGCTTCATAATTAAGTTTGGCAACGATTTTGGTGTAATGTAATTGACGATTTGATGTGTTATATTTGAAAGTGAAATAAGTTCCACAGCATTTTTTTTTCTTTAGTGTTAAATTTATATCATTATAGATGCATTTAAAGCAAGCTGAATGTTTTTGTCTTACGTTCATCTTCACAAAATATCAATGTATGCTTCAAAATTAAATTTGGCAACAATTGTAGTGTACTGTAATTGACATTTGATGTGTTATATTTGAAAATGAAATAAGTTGTAGAGCATTGTTTTTTTTTAGGGTGATTTTCTATCATTCTAGACGCACTTAAAGCACACATAATAAATTTTTGGCGTATGTACATTTTCACAAAATAACAATGTATGCTTCATAATTAAATTTGGCAACAATTGTGGTCTATATTAATATGAAAAGTTTCATGTTTTATTTTTAATTAAAAAATAAATTTCGGAAAATTACTATGTACCGTTTGTTGTTTCTCTTTTACACATAGCAAATGAAGATTTATTCAATACTTCTAAAACTTAATTATTTGCGGCATGAAATAATTATTTTTGGCATGTATTAAAGAAATATTATTTTTTTATTAATCAATCAGCAATAACATCTTTCGAGTACACCAGACATTTTCAAGATGACGTATAAAAAATTAATAAAAATATACGCAATAAAGATATATTTTAAGAGTGTATATATATTTTAAGACTGTATATGCTTTGGGAGCAGGAAATCTCGATACCCAAAAGATAACACCTTGTAAAATGAAACTAATAAAAGGCATTTTACTGTATTCTCCAAATTGTCTATATTATTATCTGTATATTTGTTTGTGCTTGTATGAGTATTTATGCATGTATACATTATATCTTATTTTAATAAAAATATTAGTAAAAAATAAATTCCATAATGGAATGATAAAATTAATTTATAAATTTATAGGCTTAATAAAACTACTTTCGTATCCAATATCCGTAATCCCATGATATACTATTTCAATAAATCATTCAAGACAGATAATTAAAATGGCGGTTGCACTCGTAATCAGGATGATGAATGCACATTTTAAACGTAAATTATTTTTCCGATACGGCTTGTAACACCTAACCTAAGAATTGATTGTCAGAATAGATTATCAATCCTGCGTAAAAGAAAATCAGAATATCTATTATATTATGCAAGTTAAATTTGTTTAATCTTAGTAAAAAATTTCGTTTAAATTTTATTTTATTACACCATTAATTTTGTGTAATAATTGTATTCTTACATTTTGCAATATAAATGTGAACTCTTCGTGTTTAGAATCATATAGGAAATCAAAATTGTTCAATGCTACTGAATTTTGTCCTAAATAATAATCAGAAGCTTTTAGGGTATTGTTTAAAAAATATTTATAGGTACATAATTTATTATATTGAATCATCATAATGTCATTCCACATTCAATGCATTTTCTTTACATTTAGCAAGAAATCATATAGGTTTTTCAAATAAAAGTTAAAAGATGCAAAACTTGTACGATAAAATTGTACGATATTATAATTAAAATCTGCAATATTTTTACAGCAATATCTAAAAAAAAAAACGCGTATAATAATACTAATATATTCTTTGTAACACTTAGTTTTTATTTTCTTAAACGATAATGTACGATTTAAAAATCAAAAGAGTATAAAAATGTTAAAATGTTAAAATAAAATATTGCAATTGTAATCACAATTATTGTAATTAAAAACTGGAATTTTTTGACAGGCATATATATATAATTTTTTTTTTTCTGATAGATGATAGTAATTAGAATGTACATCAAAAATGATTGTTTGAAATCTGTTTATTACAAATGTTACAGCGCTAAATATAGGCTGCAACAAATTTTCAAACACAAACTGCCGCAGCAAATTTCTCTAAACCAAACTTCAAACGCATTTTTCTTTAAATGAGATTTTTTTCATGTGGCCATTTTGAATGCTAGAGGACTGCTCTAGAACTGTTCTCTAGAGAACTGATAATTTATTTTATTTTTATTTTTAAAGGCATTTTAACGTCATTTTTATAGGGTCAAATATAATCTCAATTTTCGTACCACCATTTTCACAAATATTTACATTTAGAGAAAAAAAATACCATACACAATAGACTGAATAATAATTGCATAATTATTTTTTTCTTATAATTTGGGTTCTTCAGGACAGTTTGTTGCAAGCAGACAGCTCACACAGCATTTTCAATGCAACATCGTTTACATAGAAGACAAAAAATAAGTATATAATTATTATCTTTTCAGGGTTCGTAAAGATATTTTCCAGGAGTGTTACCAGTATTTTGTTTATAGAAAAATAAATCTAGATTAAATTCGAGAGACTTTGCCTTCTTTTAAGGAGAGCTTTTCTATAATGAAATACTGGTACGGAAGAATTTCCTGGTCGCACAAATCCAGAAGGCGTACGAACCCTGATTTATGAAAAAATTACGAAACACTACCCATCATAACATAATATATTGAACCCCATTTCAATTAGTTTGTTTTCTTATTGAAAATCAAAATCATTACTGATGTACGCTCCTTTATTCAACGTTTAAACTGGCATTTTCGATTAATCTGTTTTCTGACAGCTGATCAAATATATATATATATATTTAGCAGGACGCTACTCATATCATTATTAATCTGTTTATTGCACCTAAATATCTTATCCTCAAAAACCCATTCATAAAAACAATATATTTCATTAAATAAAAAAGATTTTCATTGACATTTCGAATGAAAATATAAACCAAAAGTTACCTAGTAGTCTCTTATAAATTTGTAAGTTTATTGATTGATATGAGTTTACTAGATTATTTTTTAACACACTTTTTCAAATTGGTAAAGTAATTATATAAGTTGTAAATTTCCAACTGGACGAAAAATGTCCGGGCCAGGATTCGAACCTGGTATCGCTTGGCTGAAGCCTATGGATGAATTATGCCCTCTGGATTTATGCTACTGGATGAATTATGCCCTCCAGATTCGACCGGGATAGCTCAGTGGTAGAGCGTGGTGGCTTCAGCCAAGCGATCCCAGGTTCGAATCCTGGCCCGGACATTTTTCGTCCAGTTGGAAATTTACAACTTATATGATATGAGTTTATTGATTGTTATAATTTATAAATTTATTCATTTAAATATTCCTAATAAGATAAAAATATAAAATTAAATAATAAAAATACATTATTGGAACCTTAAAAAAGAACTTTGAAATATACAAAATTTATTTTAAATTATTTTCTTATCACGATAGCGACCAAAACTGCGGTAACCTTTTCGAAAATTTCCACTTGTAAAGTTTTATAGGTCATAAAAACAGTACATTTTGTCGAAATACCATGACCCTTTATATCGATAGAAAGAAAATGTAATATATACAGCAATAAAATTTTAATGATTTATTTTATTATAATAGCGGTTGTTATCTGTAATAGTGGATAAAATTGACTTTAATAAAATTCTCACTCCATAAGATAAAAATTTTTTCAGTACAATTTCTTATTAATTGGAGAGTTACAATACAAATTAAATGTACCAGATCAAGTTTATTTTTAGTTCTTCAGCTATTATAAATTTAAACTAAGAATATTTCATTTTATTGGCTAATAAATTTCTTCAGATGTGTACATAAATAGTTAATAGGGTTATGAACACTTTCCAGGCTATGTCTGTTGTTTAATAATAAATTAAAATGAGACAAAACAAGTCCAAGCATTTGGCTCTTTTCGTATTATAAAAAAATAATTCATATCAAATCTTCATTTAGAATTACTAGTAATCATATTTATTCCATAAGAATCGCGGAAAGAAATTGTCAATTCTTAAAAGATGAATTGAAAATTTTCTAATTAAATATTCTTGATTGGTTTAAACATACTTTTTTCTTTGCTGTTCTTTTGTATATAAATATAGACTAATGGTTCATTAGTATTTTTTATAACATATATTGATAAAAAAGGAAACTAAATTGCTACATAAATATTTTAATGCTATTTCCAAAATTTTTTAGAAAACATATTTATTCAAATGTTGAAATATTTTCAAAATAAGTTATTTACTTTCTCAAGATTGTAAAACAGTGTGCGATTACTCCTAAATATACAATACAAATTAAAATTTGTTGGATGATATTATTATTAACCAATTTCTAATGAAGCAAGTTATATGATTCGTTTGTATATATATATATGTGTGTGTGTGGGGGGGGGGGTTGAAACAATAAGTAATAGCAATCCATGCATCAATATCTACAATAATACTAACGCAAAGATTAAATTAGTAGCCACGCGAAATCGCAAGATTTTATGAGGCTCGTAAAAAGGTGAAGTTAAAAACGGGGAAACGAGAGAAATGATTATTCCATACTTTGTACCACGATATAAGGGTTATAAACACGATTTGTAAAATAAAGGATTTAAAGTATAATTCTAGGTATATTTTTGCATGTGTTTAATAAGATGTCATATTATTAATTGCTTGATAAAAAGTAATTTTGAGTATTTCTTCGAAAAATAAAATAAACTATGTATAACTTTGGATTTTTGGAAATATTTCTTTAACATGGCTGTGTTTTGTACATACAAATTTTATTTGGTAAAATGGTAATAATTTTATCTACTTGTTGCATGTGGCCCGCGGCTTTGTATGTAATTCTTAATTTGGCCCCCGGCGGTAAACGAGTTTGACGTGCCTGATGTAAACTCATCACAATTTTCTTTTAAATGTTTGCAAATATTTTACTCTTGATATTGTAACAAATGTCAATCCATTTGACTGTGTCTGCACGATTTTCTACAACAACTTTATTCAGAGTTAACTCCATACGTTTTTGAATTGCAACAGCAACGACTAATTGTAGTAGAAATTGTTTTCTAGTACAATAAATGACAGAATTTCCCAAACTTCTGTGATATTTATGGTAAAACTAATTTCCTTAAATTTATAGTATATTTGTTACTGTGGATGCCGCAAGTATGGTATCAACAATAATTCAGTAATGTTTCCATCAATATCATTAAAGTATTGAAAAAAAAATATTGAAACCATAAAATAAGGAATGCGCAAGACCTTTCGAAAGAACATTGACTTTCTTCGTCGGGCGCAATGCAACCGCTTTTTAGGCAGGAGCAAGACACAACAATATTTAACAAAACGGTTACAATAGGTTTTACAAAAATTTTCGTGAGATTACATCAATGGTTAAAACAATGGTTGCAGGTATACTTTCTACAAAAATAGTTGGGAAATAAATAATTATAGAGCCAGACACTAGATCACCCTAATTGTATTATAAAATATTACATATAGTTTAAAAACGACGAAAACGAAACTATGAAAACCAATTAGATTTTTCCGAAAATGACGAGTGATAACACATCTAGACATGCATGACAATATACTCATCTAAGATTGCAAATTTCGAGGTTCAGTACATTTTTCCCAATGGCTTGAACAAAATTATACTGATTACTGTATTGTAGAGATCCACTCGTCTTAATTATTACAAATGAATAGTGAATGTTTCGAGATTTAAAATGTTTTTATCCGGAAAAAATGTATACTTGTTATATTAATGACATTATAAAAGTATTAAATGTGAATTCCTCTTAGAAAAGAAATGCAATATCACATGAAATTCTACCTACAGAACTTAGTTCCTGCTGCTATAGAATAAGTTTAATGAAAACTTGAATTTTAAAACAAAAAGTATGTTCGTAACACAGTGTAATATTTTTAAAACATTCTTTCTCGAGCAAATGTGAACAAAGCGTTAGACGACACATACATATTTCCTAGCCAATAAAGGTTTTGAAATTTTCTTTTCTATGAAACATATACTTGAAACGTCACATGAAAGTGAACTTGGAAAATTTCTTTATGTTACTGACTATTAAATTTACATTTGTGGAAATCTCTGTCTTCAATAAAATTAGTAGGTTTATTTTACTTTTTAAAATTCCTTCTTCGCGATTCCTTTTTTTCAATCTTATCATTGACTTTCTTGAAATCATAAAATTGAACCTATCTTTTTTTCCACTTAACAATAGCATATAGCATTAAAAGAAAGATGGTTACCAGACTGCAATCTTTTTACAGAAAATAAATTTCATTTATTTTAATGTCTTTAATTTTTTTCTTAAATTTATATTTACATTAAGTAAACACTCGATATGTCATACATAATGCAACTTTAAGTGTTTAAAATCTGTCACTGAATATGAGTTTTCTGTTTTAATATTTATCTTCAAAAATATTTATAAAAAAGTGTGTCGAAAGACTTCGGCGTTGCATATTTGGTCATATATCATTCAATGGTGGAAACACATTGTAATAAAACATAATAACCAATTATTTTTTTTTTTGGACTAAGAGCATGTTAAGAAAAACCTATCATGTGAAAAATAAATCAAATAAAACATTTAACAATTTCATATACTTATTCTGAAGAATAAACATTTAAAACATTTACCCCCCCCCCCATAATATGCAACCCCTCCCATAAAAAAAATTATTTTTTTTTTTTTAATTTTAGTTCCACTCTTCCTTACCAACGCAAAATAAATAAATAAATAAATAAATAAATAAGGAATTTATGTTATTTAAAAAAAAAAAAAATTAGAATAGCTGTTATACAGTAAAACAAAAACAAAAATCAATTTTACTTACATTTGTTTAGACTATTTCCTCCCAGGGACCACTATAAACGTAAAAGAAAAAAAAATGCTGATTCTGTATTATCTAGTTTTAACTTGGAGTACGGATTCCGTTTACGAAAATATATAAATAAATCATTTTAGAGATCTAGCTATTCAATTAACCACCATGGGCTCTGTAAGCGTAAAAATGCCTATATATGAAACTTTTTATCAAACAATAAATTTCACCGAGGAAGAAATTTCTTCTAAAAAATTATTTAATTGTAAAAAATCAATTTTATTTTAATTTAGTTACCATATTTCCCACAAGGGGACGCTTTAAACACAGCAGGAAGTTGTGTCTAATCTGTGCTACCTACATTTTACTTCAGTATAGCTATCTTACAGTGAAATATAAACAAAATATGTATTTTTCTGAAATTTTGTTAACCTATTTCCTCTAACATGGCTCTATAAAAGAAGAGTAAATAGTGTTGAACTATTATTACCCTTTTTATCTTGCATATAGCCATCATACTGTGGAACTTAAAATAAACAAATTTTAATCTAATTTGGCTAATATATTCTTTGCTAGAAGGTGTCATTATCGTGAAATAAATTTCAGTTTTTTGTTATATCTAATTTTAACCTTTAGTATCGTTGATAACATTTTAGTTATATTGAAAGTCTCACCAGAGGTGCTTCTAGAGCAAAATATAACTAGCGTAAAAAAATTATCAATGTATATATTGGACAATGTCGAAGCTTTTTATGAAGATTTATGCGAAATTCTTTCGTGATAAGTAGGCTTAAAATTCGTTGGAAAAATTATTTGCAGACACGATAATACCCATAGAGATATTTGAAGCATCATATTTTAACTAAACGTCACAAAAATGTATCTTTTAAAAGAGCATCTATATTGTTTTGTTTTGTGATGTAAAACAACTATAAATGTTACGTCCCATATTTTCAATGCAGAACATGCCACAGTACACGGTAAGCCTTAGTAACATATATAAATTACGTAGAATTTCAACTAACATAATGACACTTAAATGCATTTTGAATAATTACAGCCCATAACAGGTAGTGTAATCAAATTCTTTTTTGCGGCTCTATACATAAATGTATACATGCTTTGTACATCAACAAAAAAAAGTGTAGGTGACTCTAACAACATACTAAAACTACAGTACCATCCGCATTCTCCAAACCTGCGTTTTACATATATTCTTTTCACAAAATAGTTACATATATTTGTATTTTATGTGCAGCCCTGTACTATAACTACAAATACTATATACATCTTCTTCAAGGAAAAACATACTGTAGGTGACTGTAAAAACCTACTAAAATTACATTGCCGTCAGAATTCTACAAACACATTATTTAACATATATTATTTTCATACATTCGTATTATGTTGTGGGGCCCCGTAAAATACCTATAAATGTTATATAAACCCTCATCAAGAAAAATACGCTGTAAGTGACTAAAACAACATACTAAATATACATTACACTCAGCATTCTACTAATCCCTTATTTATCAGATATTTGTTTCATATATTCGTATTTTTTTGTGCGGACCAGTAAAATAATTATATATGCTATATACACCCTATTTAAGAGAAAAACAAACATGCTGTAGGTGACTGTAATACCATACTAATATTACATTACTGTCAGAGTTCTATAAACCCCGCATTTATCATATATTATTTTAGGGCGGTCCTGTAAAAAACTATTTATGCTACATACACCATGTTCAAGAAAAGACATGCTGTATGTGACTGTAACAAATACTACATCTACGTGACCATCAGCGTTTGCTCTAACTCCTGATTCAACATATTTTCGTTTAATCTGTTGTTTCTTTCTTTTCAGAAATCCGTTTCATAAAATCGGTTCAATGGTATTTTATATATATCGGGTAGATTTATTTACTTTTTTTTTGGATTTCTTTTTTTCCGCTTGTGTCTTTTCAAATCAAAATATTTAATATTATATTATTTTTTTATTTAAATATATAATATTATAATAAATATTAAATGTAATAGAAGCATCAGAAATTATTGTTTTAATGTTTTCTAAAAAAATAGCAATTGTTCTAAAACAAAAAATGTTTTATTTATGTATTTTTTATTTTTATTTTTTACGGAAAAAAAAGAGTTTTATGCGATTTTCTGGAAGTATAAATTTCGAAATTTTAGATTATTACGAGAAACAAAATCGAAATATCACAAGGAATATTTTTTAGGGGGTGGCGAGCGTTAGCGAGTAGGGGGTTGATTCCCCTAGTTTCGTATATTTTTCATACGCCAATGAAATTATTCTGAATTTTTAAACTTAAAATTTACGTTAAATGTTGAAGTGTTATTCCTAACAGGAAATTTTACATAAACATTTTTTCTCAATCTACGGTTCTTCTTTTCTGCAGTTTCATTTTTATTCCTTTTCTCCCAATAGATCTTTTAAATTTTATTTTCCTATCAGAAAATAATTCACATGAAAGTGAAATTCGGGAACGTAATTTATGTCACTGAATTTAAAATTTTCATTTTTAAGAAGTCTTTGTCTTCAAATATATTATTATATTAAATCAACTAATCAAATTTTTTTTATTTGTCTTTTTGTCTCCCTTTACATAAAAAAAAAACTTATAATTTTTATTGATAATGGAATATTACATAAATTAAAAAGGAATAGTTGTAAAAGAAATTAATTATTTTATTTTTTTGTTAATAGAAACAAAAATGCTTTCAGACATCAAGATTCTTTTTAATATTCTTTTTTTTTTCATTGGCATTTAAAATAACTTTATCTTATACCTAAAGAGAAATCGAATATCACGTGGCGTTTCATTCACTTAATATTGAATATTCATATTCCAGAGACCTTTTTCTTCAAAGATTTTAACATATATATATATATATATGTGTTAAACATTTAACACATATATATATATATATATATATATAATAATTGTAATTTTTCTCTCTGTGCCTAGTGTAAAAACAAATGATTTCATATACGTTTTTTATAAATAGAATAATAGAATATGATATTAAAAGAGAGAAAGAATACCTGCAAAAGCATATATTACTTACATTAACTTACGATTGTTGCAAATAAGATGATATGTTTAAAGACATAATATGTTTTTTTAAGCATGACGTGCTCTGTTGTTTTCATTGCATTTTTTATTATTTTAAAACAATCATAGTGACTGATGTAGAAATCATACGGATTGTAATTTTTCGAACTTAGTGAAAAATGTCTGCGCCGGAATTTTAATTCAGGACCTTGGCTGGAGCTGCAACTCTCTACCAAAAAAGGTATTCTGTTAAAATGCAGCGGACGCAATACAGTCAGACAAAATTTTGGAAATTGTATTTGGTCTGTTATCTGAAACAGCTGTTTAATACTGCTGTGATATGTTTAAAGACATAATATTGTTTTTACGCATGGCGTGCTCTGTTGTTATCATTGCATTTTTTTTATTATTTTAAAACAATCATAGTGACTGATATAGAAATCCTACGAATTGTAATTTTTCGAACTTAGTGAAAAAAGTCTACGTCGGAACTTGAATCCAGTATCTTGGTTTTAGCTAAAACACTCGACCAAATAAGCTATCGTGGAAAATTGCGGCGGACAAAATACCGTCAGACAACATTTTGGAAATTGTATTTGGTCTGTTATCTGAAACAGCTGTTTAATGTAGCTTGATATGCTTAAAGACGTAATATTGTTTTTACGCATGACGTGCTCTGTTGTTATCATTGCATTTTTATTATTTTAAAACAATCAAATTTTCCAACTGAGTGAAAAATTTCTTGCGCCGGAACTTGATTCCAGGATCTTGTCTTGAGCTGAAACGCTCGACCAAATAGGCTATCGTTGAGAAATGTAGGGGACACAATTCAGTCAGACAACCTTTTGAAAATTGGATTTGCTCTGTTAACTGAAACAGATCGACAGAATAAACATCAGGTAAAGGAAACCCAATAAACTTTAGATATGTAGTTACACATTATTATATTTTCCCAATCACATTTATTGGTAAAAATTTCATACGAGTTGTAAGTTGTCCAACTCAGTGAAAAATGTCGGAGACGGAACTTTTTTATCTGACCTTGGCTTGAGCGGTAACTCTCTACAAAATAAGCTATCGTGGAAAAAATGGGCAGACACAATTCAGTCAGACAACCTTTTGAAAAATGTATTTGCTCTGTTAACTGAAACAGCTCGACAGAATAAACAGCTGGTAAAGGACATACAATAAACCTTAGATTTTGTGATTACACATTATTTATTTTACCCCAATCATAGTTATTGGTAAAGCATTCATACCAGTTGTAGTTTTTCCAACTGAGTGAAAAATGTTATCGCCGGAATATTTTTCTACGATCTTGGCTTGAGCTGTAGAACTCTACAAAATAAGCTATCGAGGAAAGATGCAGCGGACACAATTCAGTCAGACAACGTTTTGAAAAATGTATTTGATCTGTTAACTGAAACAGCTCGACAAAATAAACAGCCGGTAAAGGACATACAATAAACCTTTGATAATGTGATTACACATTATTTCTTTTATCCCAATCATAGTTATTGGTAAAGCATTCATACCAGTTGTAGTTTTTCCAACTAAGTGAATAATGTGATCGCCGGAACTTGTTTCTACGACCTTGGCTGGAGCTGTAGAACTCTACAAAATAAGCTATCGAGGAAAAATGCAGCGGACACAATTCAGTCAGACAACGATTTGGAAATTGTATTTGGTCTGTTAACTGAAACAGCTCGACAGAATTTATACCAGGTAAAAGATCTCCAATAAGCGTTAGAGGTGTAATTATTTTAACACAATCATAGCGATTCCCATAGAAATCGTAGGAGTTGTAACTTTTTCAACTGAATGAAAATACTTTCAATTTTGATAAGGATATTAGTCCATGTATTCTAAATTTTGAAATTTTTGGGATTACTTTTTGGAATTTTTCAATTCACAAGAAACGGTATGCTAGTTATCACAACGAGAAATTACGTTCGGCTGTAGAAAATTCAGTTTTAAATTTAAAGATTGTTCATGAAAATATTAACATTCTTGAAGAAAAATTTTGCTACAACATTAATCCCAACATAAAAGAGATATTTCTTTTTATCTCGTTTTTAGCTACAAGCGCTAGAACTGAAATTTGTAAAACGAAAAACTTATTTCAATGCATTTTGGAACAGTTTTACTTATTTGTTACTTTTGCCTTCTGAACGACTTTACTTTTTTTTAAATCCTTATTGTAGGAAACAATTGTTAGCCTTTTTTTTACGAATTCTGTTATTTAAACTTTATCTAGAAGTAGAAAAAAAATATATATATAATTTACTAAGCTTTTCGACGTGCAAGATTGTGTGAGATAGGGGGGTTAATTGAGTATGCCTAGCATTGTAAATAAAACCAATTTCAATGAAAAAAAAACTTATAATCAATAAAATATTATTTTTTTATCCTACTTCTTTCAATATTAGCTGAATGTCTTCCGCAAATAAAGCGTGCTTTCTATTATTTAAGAAGTTAATGATTTTATTTACAAGGTAGAATTATTAAGATTAAAAATTATATTCTACGTTACTTTTTTTAAAAATACTCCTCACATTAGACCTTTAATTACATACGAAATCTGTGCAATAAATAATGATCAAGTTCATACATTTATTCGTTTAATTTACTGTACACAAGTTTCATTTTATGTGACTTTGTTAGTTTAATGTGTACTGAATATATGGTGTTTATTTTCATTTATTTTATTCCAGTAGTACGCCAGTGGAGTGGCATCCGTGTACGTTGAGGCGCGTTGCGTATCGCTTACGTGAACAACGGAGGCAACTCCCAATAGATTTAGACTGTAATATCACCTGTTATATCACCTTTAACTGCGGACACACCTGAAGCTTAAAATCCTGTTGCTTGAGTATAAAGTGTCTTGAAACCCATCGCAAGTAAATACGTCACATGTTCAGTTTTTCTATTATTAATGCATGGGTGACATCCAATGATATTTGCAATATTTCTGATATCTCTCGTAATGTTATTCGACATTATTCAACCACAAGCGCATCGGCGGTGTTAAACCTCATTTACACTTCATTTAAAGTTCATTGTATCACGTCCTTAATCATCGCAAACTCTGTTCTAATTGTGATAAGATAAGAACAGGATCTCGATAATCCTACTGAAATGTGTGCCAGTTTTCGGGTGAAATAAACACAAAATTGCTTAATTTTCATCGCTGCCGTAGACGATACTGAACTTATCTGAACTTGCAAGGCTGCCTTTGACGTATTACTGGAATTAAATAAATGAGCAATTATCACATATTTTTTACACATTAAGCTAACAATACGAGAAAAGCATATTTTATATGCAATGACTTATGTAAATTTCAAAATTATGATAATTTTTCTTTTAAGATCTCTCGTATACCGTTTCTTTACATAGATGCGTAAATGATTACATCATACATATATACATTTATCTTACATAATAACTTTAATCTTATAACATACATGTATACCAGTTTTTTAATTGGGAGAATTTTGTTTTTCAGAAATCTACCATTATTTCTGATTATTAATATTTATTTTGTTTTTCCATGAAGTAATGCGAAATGTCTATTCAGAAATATTCGTATATATCTAAATAAATAACTTATCTAATAATGAACAGTGATTGCAGATGAATCTTATATATTCGCAATAAACGAAAACCTAATATTTAATTATATTGACGGGAAATTGAAAACCTTTAAATTTTATTTGAAGGAGTTTAAAATCAGAAATGACTGATACAAGTGTAATACCCGACAATAAAATAATTGTAAAACATTATAATTTCAATTATCGAAGTCACTGTTTTATTAAATCACCTAAATACTTAAGGCGAGTCATTATGTATCAACAAAAGCCTTGTTTAAAGTAATAATGTAACAATATTCAGTGAAATAAATATATCCCCTAATGTATTAATGCAGTTGCCAGGCATATTATTATAAAGTTTTTTAGGTATACTCAAATTATTATTAGTTAATTTTCTTTATTAAGTAAATATAAGCATATATTTTCTTATTTATTTTATATAGCTATATTATTTTTGTAGGGAAAAATATTTTATTATCATCGGGTAGATATATCGGGTAGATATATATTATCACCAGATACTTTTCCTTTTCTTTAAAAAAAATTATTTTGTCTATTAATTCTATTTTCCTGAATGAAAAGTTTTCAGCAAGTCTTGAGTTACCTCATTATACTCTCTTTATGAGAAGAAAATAGGGAAAAAAAATGTTGATCTTTTATACACATATTCTTAAGATTTTAAGAAGTGATTAATTTTGTTTGTGGTGTGTAACAAAGTCAATACGTCTTAATGAGATTATTTGTTTTTTCTTTAAATTAGTGTGTTGGATAAATTTATATTTACATTACAAACATCATGTTATTTGTATTATGTGTAAGATATTTACAGGAGGCGAAATATTGATAGAATAAGAGAAATTTACCGTAGCTAATATAAAATCCGAGTGTAAATTGAACTTCTATATATATACACTAGATTATTTTTTAACACAATTTTTCAAATTGGTAAAGTAATCATACAAGTTGTAAATTTCCAACTGGACGAAAAATGTCCGGGCCAGGATTCGAACCTGGGATCACTTGGCTGAAGCCGCCACGCTCTACCACTGAGCTATCCCGGTCGAATCTGGAGGGCATAATTCATCCAGTTAACCTTATTGATCAAAGCATCTGGTCTGATATTTTAATCAGCTCAACAGAAAAGATCGCAGGTAATGGAACTCCAGTAAACGCCTTTACGCGTTTACTGGAAAACCGGTAAAACGCGTTTACTGGAGTTCCATTACCTGCGATCTTTTCTGTTGAGCTGATTAAAATATCAGACCAGATGCTTTGATCAATAAGGTTAACTGGATGAATTATGCCCTCCAGATTCGACCGGGATAGCTCAGTGGTAGAGAGTGGCGGCTTCAGCCAAGTGATCCCAGGTTCGAATCCTGGCCCGGACATTTTTCGTCCAGTTGGAAATTTACAACTTGTATTCTATAGATATACTTTGCCGAAGTATTTTACGTTTAACTTTTTTATATTTAAACTTAACAACTGTTATAATTCATAAACATATGTTTTACATTTTATAATTTAATTATAATTATATTTGTATTACTTTCATAAATTTTATGATTATTTATAATTTTTTTGTTAATTGTCCATACATTTTTAGTACTTTTAATCTTTTAGTTATGAAAAATGTTACGATATATTTACTTTGGATGTATGCATGTCGACAAGAAAGCTTTTTGAAAGAGAAGTTGCAGAATTTGGTAAGATATTGAGTGTGAAAGATATTTTAAGAGGGTTTCATAAATGTGAATTTGTTATTAACGAATTTGTTTGCTCCTTCGGAAGTGCTAGGTATACTAATTGACTTTAAGCGACTTTTAATGAAAGTCGGTAATACATTGGATCTCCATTGGACTTACACTGTAATACAGTGGGAATTTATTCATACGAGGAGTAGGAAGTTGTAAAATATTAAAATTACGTTAATGGACACTAGTAAGTTCATTTGCAATATTTAGATTTATCGCCATTTTTAAAGACTTGTTTAAAATTTGTATTAAATTTAATACAATTATTTATGTATTATCATTATACATTACATTTGCTTTAAAACTATGACAGTTAAATAAATGTCTTCAACACATTACACTGTATGCTCATTTGTGCAACTATGCGTCGAATCAAATGAAAATTAGATTTGTAAACATATTACTTTAGAAAGAAATCCAGTTAAAATATTTTAGTTTAAAAAAATGTACGCAATATTGGAAATTAGAGATACATATTATAGAATCAGAAAATATAAGTTTATCATATATTTTTTTCTTTTTTTAAGAGTATTTCATAATAATTTTAAAAATAATAATGTTAAAAATAAGACTACTGAGAGCGCAAAAATTCCTTCGATTTGTGATACATTATCATAATATTCTTGTAAAAGAAAAAATATATATATTAAATAATTTAATACTTTGAAATTAATATCCCAGAATTAGAATGAAAACTTAAGATTAAGTTAAAATATTAAGTTAAATATTACGGTTAATATAAAAAAAATATTCAATCTTATTTCTTCAGAAAACATATCCACTTGATTAATCGAAGTATAAATTTTTTCTTCAAAAGTTAATCTTGTTATTTCTGTTTTCCCATAGTTATAAGAAATCTCATTTTCAGATTTATTTTATTTCCTTATATTGTTCTGTTCCTTACTACTAATCTAAATCACATAAATTCGATATTGAAAGCCAATATTCACTTTCTGAATTTTTCACCAGAAATTGAAATCAGAAATCAAATTAGAAATGTTTTAGCAATGTAAATTATACTCTGTTTTGCACTCAAGAAGATATTTCAATAAAGTTTGCAAATATAACAGACATATTAAATTTTGTAATCGAATTTTAAAGATTCTAGACATGGAAGTTAACCAATAAGCGTCTTATTCGATATAACAAAATTCAATTTTGAATGTCAGTTGAAATTAATGCTTGTACTTATTTATTGAATGTTTTCTTCTTTTATCGGTTGAAAACATTACTTATAAAACAGTTGAAATAAATAGGATGATGATCAAGTCACGCTCTTATAAGAACAATACTAGAATGTTGATAAAATTTTGATTCCTTTATCGCTGAGACGTTTAGTTTTCAGTAAATGTCTTTTTAAAATGTTTGAATATGTTTAGCCAGAAATGTGTAAAAAAATGATTGTTATTAACCTTATTTTTTTATATTTAAGATAAATAAATTTAAATAACCTTTTTTGAATTTTTTTCGTATATGCGACTAATTAAATACTTTATTTTGGAACGGTATAATAGCTTACATTATTATTATTATTATTAACAAAGTAGTAATGCTATGTATTTTTAATATATCCCTTTGCTATATTTTATGAATGCACAAAAATAGTAAAGATGAAAACTGATAAAGATAAGTAATTTCAGGATTATACGTTAAAATTAAGTTTTGTTTTGTATGTCTTAATTAATATTTTGTCTTACGTGAACTTAGCACATTGTGAAATTGATTTGTTGTATTATCAGTAAAAAACAACTAAGCTTATTGTTTTTTTAAATAATATATATAATGGCTACTTTTATATATATATTAGGAGATCTTTTAAAAACTATTCAGTAGTCTTTAGTTTCGTAAGTTCTTTTATAAATAGCGCGTTTCTTTTATTATAAATGAATACCAATATCCATCAATGAAATTTGAAGCAAAAATAATATTTGTAAGGGATTATGTGCATTTATTCCGTTATGAAATGCACCAGTTCGCACATGTCTGATTGATTAGAACTATGTATAAAGATATTAGTCTCTAATCGTAGCAACTGAAGTAGAACATTAGTTTAGCTTAGTAGAGAAGGTGATCATTATTATTATTTTTTTTTAAATCGCATCAACTTTTAAGAAGAAGAAATGGATTTAACTAATCCAGTTAAATTATTGACTGGTGAAAATAAGTATGGGTATGGCCGATATGGAAAACCAAGATTAGTGATTTAATTGATTATCACGAAGCAACACTTGATGTTATTGATGGTAAATTAAAGAAACCTTAACTGTTAAGTATAACTGTTGAAGAAACTACAATCAAGGAATATAAAGCACGTTAGGATTTATATTATAAAGTTAATAGTTACGTGAAATTCGTGGCAAAAAGTACCGTTACAGATGTAGTTTATAAAAAGCTTATGTATAAAGTAACAGCGTTTGTGTGTGTGTGTGAAGTGTGGGAAGCTTCAAAGCATCATTTGAAGGTCACGTGAAAAGATCAGTTATGTAAGATATATACAGAACTTGCATTTAACTGAAAGTTATTTGATGATGTCTCAAAGCTAAGTTAGGAACCATTTGGAGTGAATTAAATTATGAACTTAAAGATATAGGTGAAAATATCTTAACGCATTTAACATCGGTGCCAACCTCTCATTAATATTCCGTAATATGCGGGTTAATTTGACCCAGTTTAACAACATTTCAAACCAGAAAAATTAGTGGATGAATCTGTATTTATTTAATGTCAGGTTTCTACATGAAATTTATTTAATTTAATTTCTTAAAAAAAATTCTGGTGCGAAACTTGTTAAACCTGGGTCAAATTAACCCTCATATTACGGAATATTAATGAGAGGTTGGCACCTATGATTTAAATTCAGTTTTTTTTTAAATATTGCAGATTTTACAACGCAAATTTTAAACATTTATGTCTAGTTCGATGTCGTTGTCTTAAAACCAGGCTAAAACATTTGAGGAGTTAACATAGAAACAGTTCATGTTTGAAAGAAATTTGATCAAAATTGAAAACGGTAACATTTTCTATTCAGGAAGTGTTAGCAGCTTCAACATTCGAAAATTAGAATTAAGGTAAAAATTTTAAATTTAGCAAAAATAATATAACGGAGACATTATTGTAATCATAAAGGTTGCTTGGCAAGAAATTGTAGAAAATGAATTTCTGGTGGAAAACCAGCCAAATACTCGCAAATTAGTGATACTATAGATATAAAGAAAATCGCCAATAGAGCAATGGTGTCCACTTCGTTGAAACTTGTATTTAGGAAGCTGATTCAACAGCTTTTTGATTAATAGTGCAGTAACCCAACATATCATGAACAATTAAGATTACTTTAGGTCCTTTAGCAAAGGTAGCATTACAGGTGCAGTGATGGAAAGATTAACTGCAACTGTAAAAGTTACCATTAGTATTAAATCTTTTGCTGATTGAAAATGTCGATACATTCAGATGAAATATGTCTGGTATGTACCTGAAGTCAATATTTTTTTTTAAATGTTAGTTACACAAGAGATGAGTCAAGATAGTTTATTACTATAGATATCTACCAAATATTGGTTAAAGATAAATGGTCATGTGGTAATATATGAAGCAGGCAGTGTATCTTTTTTTAAGGCCATTATTAAGCAAATTATTCTAAGGAAAATGTTAGAAATAAACAATACTGAGCAAAACGATTCTTTCTTACAATTGCATCATGAAAGATGGGTTCATCAAGACAAATGTCATATAAAAAATCTTGAAGAGTAATTAAGAATCAAAGTTCAACTAGAAAATAAGTTTTGTGAACAGTTCGTAGATGCCTGTGGCCCGTTTCCTATTAAAAATAAATTATACTTAGTTCATTTACTTATAATAACACTTGATTATAATAGCTTCAGAAAGTTTTGGTATGGTTGCATATATAAGAGGAGTCAGAAGTCATTTAGGTTAAAACATTTCCTTGCTAACGCCTTTAATACGGGGCAAAAAATTAAAGACTTTTTGAGCGATAATGGTGGACAAATCGATAGCAGATACATTAAAATGATTCTACATGAAGAAGGAATTACATGACGATATTCATGCAATTTTAGCCCCACAACATAATGGATCAAAGAGAGACAACAGTCAAAGAGAGAAAAATGGGAAGTTGTAGAAATAGCAAAAACGTCCAAATACACGAATCATGGAATTAGTTTTCGTGATGCAATGTAGCCTGAATTTTTCTCCACAGCAATGTATATCCTAAATATAACGTAAAAATCTTTAGTTGAAAGTGTTATTCTTTATTAATTATGGATCAAACAGAAACCTAGATTAAAGAAATTGCGGGTGATATGTTCTACATGTTATGTTTATATTCGTGTAAAAAAGCTAAAAACAATGGATAAGAAAGTTATCTTAGGTTACCTTCTACGATTCTGATGAGTGTTACAGAATTTGGCTGAAGGAAAAAAAACAGAACTATCTACAGACATAATTTTAAATGAAAAATTGAAAAAAATGCTATATTCAATTCATCACATGCTGTACAATTAATAACGTGACAAGATGCGAAACCCTACACAGTTTCATGACTATGTAAAGGAAACTGAGTCACTATTTTTTTTAATTTAAAATCTTGAATAATACGTAAAAGAAATTAACAGCAAATAAAGTTTAATTTTGAAGAAAGCTGTGGAAAATGAAATAACCGCTTTAAAAGTAAATCAAACTTCGGAATTAGTTAAGTTACCGGAAGGTGACAAAGCTAGAATACAATGTAAGTGAATTTATAGTATCAAAATAAACCCAGATGGCTATAATAACAAATATGAAGACCGGCCTCTCATAAAAAAAATTAAACTTAACGTCAAGACGTTGATTATAGTGAAACTCTTAGTACAATACCAAAATCAAAAACAATACGGCAGTATTGAGTAATGCAGCAGAAGAAAAAAATCATTTATTACAACTGGATGTGTCTACAGCATACTTTGATCTGTCCTTGCATTATTTATGTGTCCTGAAAATCGATAAATTCAAAAATCGTGGAAGACCAACTTTACTATATTAGGCTGAACGTTTTAAATGAAATTCCTTTTTTTAATCTCAAAAAGTCGCTGCAAATTTCAAAGAAACCTCTAAAAATAATTAAGAAAATCAATTATCGTCAAAAATTAAAAAAATACTGTATGAATTCCAAATAAACTTGGGACGCCTGGGGACAAAAGTACTATATTGAGCTAAAATATTGAAACCGAATGATTTTATTAATGTAATACTAAATTGATTTTTCAAAAATATATAGAACACATATTTCCGTTTTTAAACCCGATGTATATTTCTTTAGTTATTCGGCCGTTTCCAGACTTTTCGGATACCCTGTATATATATACATTTAAATGACAAAATTCAGCAGTTTGAAAGCAAGTGACTTATGAGACATCTTAAAAACTTTAATTAATATGTTTTATTATTTTATGTTGAAAGATAACTTGAAATTACCAAACATGCTCATTATAATAAAAAAATAAAAAAATAAAATTTCTGTGGTTGTATATTCTTTTTATTCTTATTAAATAACTACCATTAATGTAAGTTTTATACTAAGTAACTTGAATGACTCTGAACAAGTATTCAACTATTTATTAAACGGACAAAATACTTCATATTGAATAATCTGTATTTAATTGATCTCGAAGTGCCTCAAGTATGTATTGACAGATTTTAATTTAATTACATGGGAATCCCGTCTTTAAAGAAATTCAATAAGTCATATAAATTTGTAAATATAATAGATTCTAGGATATATTAATACAAAAAATAAATGTATTTTGAGATTCCAATATATATTGAGGCGAAGTTAAAATACATTTTTATAACAACATTTAGAAAATTATAAATATTTATAGTTTGTATGTTTCAAAATGTATTTGTAACGTCTTAATAAATTATTTGCTGTGATCAAACTATATTGTTCACCTCTTTAAGACCGCATTTTTAATATTCGAGCAAATATATATATATATATATATATATATATGTATATATAATAAATGATTTTATATTTAATTATTGTGATGGCAAATAAAATAAAAGAACAACAATGAAAATTATTATCATTATTATTATTATTATTTTCATTTTTATCCTATGCTAAAAATCCTTTCTAAGAATGAAATCATGAATGTATATTTTTTATAGATTTGTATAATTCTGGTCGAAAAACAAAAAAAGTAAAAATTTATATCTTTGTAATTTGTAATGATTCGAATTTCTCTACAATGGAATATGGAGCACGTTTACAAAGTGATTTATTTATGAAAAATTAAATACAAAAACTTCATGATTATTTCATAATAACGATACATCTAATTTACTTTTTTTATCATAATTATTTTTAAATTTTCCAAAACATTTTATGTCTAACTAGAAATACGCTTAAAATAATAATATTTCTTCAATCTACAATTGTAACAGCCACCGTGGAAATTCCAGCTGCTACATTTCAGCCATTTTTTAAAGATAGAGGAGAAACAAAGAATGTTCCGGATTATTTTTATTAAGCCATATATATTTTTATTGAGGTATATATATATCTATATATATCTATAAAATAAATTAAATATAATAAATAATATATATATATACACACATATATATAAATCTATAAACATTTAAACGGAGAGTGGTTTTAAAGGACTGAGAATCATGATTGGTAGGGAATAAACGGAACGTGCTGAAAATAGGTAGCTTTTTACTCTTCGTATTGGAAGCAACCTAAAATTATAGTAACGAAAAAAATCGCTTTTGACGAAGCCATGAATCATAAGTAGTGAATGTAAATATATTCTCATTACAAGGCATTCGTTTATTTTTAATACTTCTTCATTAATAATCAAAGCCGTTAAATAATGATAAGAAATAAATTTAATTAAAGCGGTAATCTAACCATGCATCACGTACAGAAGTCACATAATTCTCAGCACGTTCACGGTAGAATATGATAAAAAGCATATGATTTGACACTTCTTAATTCTGTTCGTATGGGAACGTGGACTGCTATTTGAATTAGAAATTGAGAAATATAAGAATTTTCTAGAAACTGAATTTTAATCTTTACCTGTTTTATAAGACACGTTAAAAAGCGCTCTTCACAAAATAATTTTTACATTTTATTATATGCATAAAATATTATAAATCAATAACACAGAATCATATGTTGATGAATTTTTAAGCTTGTTTTATCAACATGATTTTAAATATATTTAAATTGCTTCGTTATATATATATATATATATATAACATTAGTACTTGATATGTATTTTTAAATTCATAGATATTATAATTATATATATATATATATATATATATATATATATATATATATATATATATATATATATATATATATAACATTAGTACTTGATATGTATTTTGAAATTCATAGATATTATAATTATATATATATATTAGACTACAACACCACAACCACCCAAGAAGAGTTTAAAATATACTTAAAGGATTGATACAGGTATCGTTCGAAAATATCAACCAAGATTAATCTGAATGCATATCCATTTACAATCTGGTGTTTTAATTTCACAAAATACCTTTATGCAACTTAAAAATTATTTATAAACATTTTTAGTTTATCCGGATCCTCAGTGAAACGAAACTTAATTTTTAAGCCTTGAATTTGATCAGTAATATAAATAAAAAATATTCAGAACAATTTATTAAAAAAAAAATTCGCAAAATATACTCATGCTTAATCGTAATATTTTTTGTTCGCTCTCTGGAATGCTTTCAAGTTGTTTACAGTTGAAAGTTTGTTATTTCTGTAATATGGAAACGACTCTTAAAATTTATTTTTATGAGATACTTAGGAATAGATGCTACAAATTTTAGAATAAATTGTGTAATGGAATATTTTGTGGTGTTACCTTTCTATCATTTGTAAATTGGAATAAAGATTTATCATTAAAACTTCCAATAAAATAGTATTTTTTTTTAACATGTGAATAATATTTTTATGACACCATACTATATACATTTTTTGAATAATTCTTAATCTAATATAAAGCCAGGAGAGATGGCGTGGTCGGAGATATTGCGAACTTAGAGGTTCGGGCGGAAGGAGTAGAGTGAGCGCGCAGCGACTCCAGGTAGTTGTACAACAGCAGTAGTGGAGTGTCTACTTTAAAGTGCACGTTTATTGCTTTGAGCGTCTAAGATAAAGTATTGTTATTTTGTTTTGTTTTCCCAAAGTAGGTGCTTGAATTTTCATAGCTATTCATCAGAATGTCTATAGAATGTCAATAGTACAAAATATTTTAAACTTAAACGATTTCTCATGAGCTACTAATCTAGAATAACAATGTGAACATCAACGGTTGGTTTTAGAAGAGGTCATGTTAAAATAAAAGGCCGCGCAATCTCTCCTACCAAAATTGGAGAGTTTGCGCATCTGCTACTTAGGAGAGATGGCGCAGTGATCCCATTAGTTTCCATGATAGGAGGGATTACGCAGCTTATTGGTAAATTTGCATAAAAAATGAAAAATGAAAATGGACTAATTTTATGTTAAACGTGTTTTAAGTAACATAATTTTATTTTGTAATCTTATCTGGACTTGCTTTTTCTGATATTTATTTTTTTCCTTTAATTAAAATTTTTTAATCGTTTTTAAAATTATTTCCTTTTCCTGATTCTTTAATCATTAGGTTGAAATATTCACTCCTAATACAATAATATTTGTTCACAACAACCTTACAGCAATGTCATTTAAGTGTAATTTTTATTGTTAACAATTTAATTGTCGTTATTATTAGTAACAATCTCTCCTACCCATGTGCGCAATCACACCAACCCTGAAAGGACAGATTGCGCAAAATAACTTTCTTGGTTTTATTACACCTGTACTATTAAATTGCAACATAACAACAAAATAGCAATGGAAATGCATAAAAAACAAATGAAGTAAAAATTATTCATGAATAGTTTAGGAAAAAATTAATATTTAGATTTTTTATTGCTATTCGTTTGAATTGTGCGCAGACTATCCTAGCTTTACCTTATATATATATATAAGCAATTTTAAAATATTTATCTTTAATATAGATTTTGCACCTCTACTACTATATCATAAACTATTTCATGTTCACTAAAAATATATATATGAAGAATTTTTTATTAATAACTTGCATCAGGATCTTTTGTAGGGGAAATAAGTGTAGGAAATCAATAAAGCCATAAAATGAAGCTATGTTTATAGCTGTAAAATTCACCGACAAAAGTGTTTTTTGTTGCTTTCTGTTGTCAGATCTTTTTTCTTTTGAGATAAAGTAAAAAAAGTTTAAACCTACATTAAAAAAAATATATTTTCGCATACCCTTTTATTTTCTAAGGTTTATAATTTTATATTTTTATGTTTTGGGGTATTTTCTATTCTTGTTAATTCTTTACATCGAAGAAATATTTTTTGTTTATTTAATAATTAAAAAAAAATCTTTCTATTTATTTATGTATTTTTCGCCTACTTTCTTGTTCTAAAATTGAATAAAATATATTATGTTTGAGTATACTTTTTTACTAATTTTTTTCATTAAATTCATGTGTATTAAAACTAAAATTACATTTAAAGTTTGAAAAGTTAACACCGCAAAAAAATAATAGTAAAAGAAAATAAAAAGTGCGACAAATATTTTCCAACAATGTTGCATGTCTCGTCATTTTTAATTGAAAACGAGGTAGCATTCGTTGAAATATAATAATCTAAAAAACTTAATAAGAAACTGATATATGAACTTAGAAAAATTATTTCTATTCCGCAACTGAAGGTTTAAAGCACGACTGCCTCAAACTTGGTACTAAATGAATAAAAAAAATAATAAAATTACACTAGCTCAAATTTATTAAATGCGATGTGTTTTACACATAATATTACATACAACGAGAGAGAAATATTGCCTATCTGAATTTAAAACATTTTCTCAAACATAAAAAATTATATGCATTATATTTACTTTTCAAATATTTGAGAGTATTTCAAAATAAATGGAAATGACAAAAAAAATTACATTTCATTATTTAAATCGATATTATAATTTAATAAAATGACATCATGGCTAAAACTGCCAGAAACAGAAATAGGAAATATGTATATACATTACATATATTGTATAATTATAAATGTTAATTAAAATTAAAATGGAAAATATATTACATTTCATTAATTTAATTAAATAAATATTCTATTTTTCATCTGTTTTAAATAACCTACAATTTCATTATTTGCTCTTTGTTCTTTGTTCAAATGTAAACTACACTCTTAAAACTGTGCCTCTGATATATAAGGCACCAGCGCATATGAGAGGCACACAGACAAAGTGCCTCTGATTAGCTGATAAATATCAAAGGCACAAAGAAATGAGAGGCACAAATAAAGGTCTCAAAACCTATCAGAGGCACGGATGACAGAACGAAATATATCAGAGTCACGGCGCGAAATGTGTGCCTCTTAAAAAAAGCGGTCATTTATTCAGCGGTACAGTGGGAAAGCGCGCATGCGTACAAATGTTTAACCCATGATGCATTGAGCGGGCGCGGGATATTTACTTTCAATGAGGGATAGGGGAGAAGGAAGAATGGACGCTTGACCAGAAGAAATGGCGTCTTGTGGATTATTCGAGAAGCGGTACGTGACGACTTCGAAAGACTTTGACCGAGGCGCCTGTGGTCTATACCACGCATCCCCGGAGTACATGATAAGTGGAGAAAACTGGCTGGTTAGAGTACTGAAATATTGTTGGTACAAAAAAATAAAACACTTAACAAAAAAAGGGGGGGGAGAAAAACAACACTAAAAAAGGGAACATGAGCTAGTAGAAAAAATAATAAAAGGAAGTTTAAGTATAGCATTACAACAGATAGTAATTTTTACATGATTAATTAAAGAAATTAATACATTTTTTTTTTTTTTCAAAAACAAAGATGTTAGTAAGGATTAGTTAGGAAAGGATTAGGGTTCTGAGTGAATGGTGTTGATGTGCTTGGTACTGTGCCGTATATGAGGAGGCTGTTATCGTTTGTCATCTTCTGCTAGGGCAGCGGAGACCTGCTCCGGTAAAACTGGCCTTGAAAAAGGCCTACCGAGGGCGAGGGCTCACGCTGCAAGGGACTGCATTCACAACTGATAACCAGCCAGAAAAACAGTCCCTTATATGGTCTCGTGATGAGGTAGGCGGGGTTTCCTTTCTGCGTCACTCCTCCGGAGCAGAGTATACGCTTGACTGTACCTGACGACACAAACAGAGTTTATATAAATATATATCCTTTTCGCAAGACGATTATTTTGACTCAAGAGGTTTTGTGCTTTCGTTTTTTAATTACGCTCTTGTTATTATTGTCGTTCAGGATTGCAACAATATCAATCGCTGATAATAGGAGTTAGGTTTTCCTACGATATAAAACGACGCCGCAGAGGTAAATGTTCCTGTGGAAAATACAATGAATTTATGTTAGGAAACATAAAATTACGTGTAATGGTGTTATTACTGCAATCATCCACTGGCGGATTATAATTAATATAGAGAGTTATAGAAAAGCCTGCAATAAGTAAGTGTATTTAGTTTAGTACTTGATTATTTTCTTTGAATGTGTATAGTATAAAAATCGACACTGTAAAAGAAATGTTTTATGTTACAAACATATGTATATATCGCGGGTAAATGTATCATTTCCTTGAGAATTTTTTTTTTTTTTTTTTATTAATAGTTATAGCTAATAAAGTCCAGTTTATTTTGTATTATATTAATCAGTGTTGAATTCAGGGGGTGGCCCGGGGGGGGGCATTCCCTCTCCGGAACAATGATCGAAAAGTGTGAGATTTTATTCTTTTTAATGGAGAAAAGTGCAACTCCCCCCCCCCCCCCCGAAGCAAAGCCGTAAAAATCCCTCCCGGAGAAAAATGTCTGAATTAAACACCAATATTAATCTGTCAATGATATTTAACTAATCTCAGCTACATTTCCGATTGTAATCGAAATTTAACTGCAATAACAAAAATAAATCAAAACACCCAAAATTTCAGCAATGGACATCCTACAGAAAGTAATAGATATTGTTTTTATAATCGTATTTTATTTAGAATCAGAATTCAGTATAATGAAAATATATACTAATGAAACAAATTAGTTATTTTCAAATACATTTAACATTTAGGATACCAGTAATGAAATATTTATGATCACAGTTACTTTTTGAAATTAATTGTTGTCATTATCACAAGATCAATATTGTGATTATTTTACGCTGATTATTTTTAACGTTTGTCTTATTTGTTTTTAATAAAGCTTTTATGCCATTTTATGTATTTTGATATGTATAAAATAAACTGATATGTAGACAAGGTTCTTTATTGAACCACAGAACTGACTTAGGCCACATGGACACACATTTTAATATTTATTTCAAATTTGAAAAGTGAGAAAATTTTCTATTATACATAGTATTCTGCCTTACACAAGATTTAATATGTCTTTGGATATGCCATGCTGGAAAATCTTTCTGCAGTAGACAGAATTCACTGTAAAGATATAAATATAATATTAAATATAATTAAATTACATTCTGTTCCTCTTATAATGGTGGCACATGCATATGCCACCATTATAAGAGGCACAGAATGTATTTTTATATAAGAGGCACTTGAATATATAAATTCAGCGGCCCACTGTGCCTCTTAATTTCAAAGGCACTTACGCTGTGCCCCTGAATCTCAAAGGCACTATGTACCTCTTAATTTCAAAGGCACCATGTGCCTCTTAATATTCAGAGGCACAAAAATTCAGAATGTACCTCTTAAATCAGAGGCACAGTTTTAAGAGTGTATTATATCTTTATTAAAATAAATATCATTATCTTGGTCATTGCTTAGTGAGAATTTGTGTACTCTTGCAAAGTTCAGTAATGATTTAATAGTTAGAAACAAAAATCTTATATAATACATAAATTATCATGTTCCTGCCATATCTGCCTTTATCTTGGCAACTCAATGCCAGGAGAAATACATTTATATCGTTTAATTTGTTTTAGATACTATCAGAAAATATATATGAAAGAACAACGTGCATTTGAGAAAAAAATGCAGCTTATGAACTACTTATGATTAAATTATGCGTTATTATTTAAAAATATATACTATGGAAAATATGTTATGCATGAAAAAGACACACACTAAACCCACTCATCTATTGTAATTTAGGTTATGTCCTGGATCTGAAGATATATTTACATGTGTCTTCTGCAAAGCACTAAACATTACAGATAATTTATTTAACAGTTGAAAAAATAAAGAAAATCATGGAAGAAATGACCCATTTAAAAAGAAAAATATTGACAAGCATTAGGGTTACTTTTCTAAATCTAATATATATATATAATTTTCTAATTTTAAGTTAGTTTCGATTTATATTTATTCTGTTTTCTTTTTACACGTCCGGCGTTTTCCAGGCAAAATTAATTATACTCTGTACAAAAAAAAAAAAAAAAAAAAAAAAAAAAAAAACATGAACGGAAAATATTACGCATTTTGTTTTATTGATGTGTTTAAGGATCCGGGAATTTTCGCTCCGTGTTTTCTTGGACGGGAAAAACTACGCCTTCTGTTACATTGATGTAATCAAATATGCTATATGATATACTAATGATACATATCTGAAAAGGTACCTAATATACATATATATATATATATATATATATATATATATATATATATATATATATATATATATATATATATATATATATTTAGATACATAGATAGATAGATAGATATAACGTTGAGGGAACTCCTGGTGAAACATCTGTTTTTATGTGTGCTCCGTACTGTAACAGTGAAATAGAAGGACGTATGTACTTTTTGGAATAAGCTATGGTAATTAAAAATTAGAAAATAAAATAAATTCAATAGCTATATGTAAGTAAAATGTTTTTTTGTAGATTGAAGAAGTTTATTTTAGAGATAACTAATATTTATTTTCTTCAAAATTTCCTTTATTTGCAAAAGGTTTTAAAAAATAAAACTTGCATTTCTTTCCTTTTTGTTAATTGGATTTTTTGGAACATTTTCTGTGGACTGTATCTGTTTACAGGCGTTTAGACAGTCAGCAAGCTAGTTGTATAATGAGAGGTTATATTTCTTTTATTTGCTGCTGACAAATATTCTGTAACAATTTTTGAAATTTTAATGATGATATATAACTTTTATCTAAAGAATATTTCAGTTATTATCGTCAGGTTTCATATTCTTTTTTTACAAATCTTTGAAATGCAGAAGATTTCTTTAAATTGTGTTATATTTCTTTGATTACAGTTCTCATGAGGATACTTTAGAATATGACATTTAAAAAAATTACATTAGTGCTACATTACAGATCCTTTAATTCTATTAAACTTACGTTATAAATTAGATTTTTAAGCAGTTCTACCAATAGATTATTTTATATGATTAAAGGATTATTATGCAGAATTATTCGTGGAAATTTAGGATATATATTTTAGTGGCATTTCTCTTTATAACTGTAGTTAAAACAAGTGAAATTAATACAAAAATGCTTATATCAATAACTAACGTTAAAATTAATAAGACTTTTAGTTATTTGTTTGCTTTTGAAAAAGAAGAAAAATTTTAAATGGCAAATCTTTTGAATTTCAGTAAAATATCTGCATTTAACTGTTTAAAAACATACCACCGCTTGAATAGTAATCGGTGTTTAAATACATAAATATTATAATTAAAAATGGAAATATTCCGATATTAGTGATATAAAATCAAATAATAAATTTATATATCCATTTCAAAGTTATATTATAAAATATTTTGCGATACAGGAATGAAGGAGCCATGATTTAAAAATACAGACTTGCATGGTTTACATTGTTTTCGATATTGGTACAAATTATATCATTTGTTACACAAGAACATAAAAAATAACTATCAGAAATGATATTTTAGATTTCTATCAATATCTCAGTGTATCATGTAATAATAAATGATACATATTTCAAAATGCCCAATACATTTATACATCATAGCCTGTTCTATAGCTGAAGAATTCAAATTTACAATTTTTTTGTGTACCTGACATTATTATTCTAATTAAATATACACAATTATTATAATACAGACATACATACAATAAATACAATAATCCATCATGGAGTGAAAAATTAGCCAGAGCCAGGAATCGAACCTGGGTCCACAGCGTTCTGGGCTGTCGCTCTAACCATTGAGCCACTCCGGCCAATTCCTGAGTCTGCAATTTCTCACTAATAAACCATGTTGGAGAGAAAGTCACCAGCCATCTAAGAGACAGCCTTGATGACAGGACAACGGTAATAGATTTTTAATAACCACCGATCTACGAATATAAATTAAAACACACATAAACAACGCCTAGGTTATTAAAAATCTATTACCGTTGTCCTGTAATCAAGGCTGTCTGTTAGATGGCTGGTGACCTTTCTCTCCAACATGGTTTATTAGTGAGAAATTACAGACTCAGGAATTGGACGGAGTGGCTCAGTGGTTAGAGCGACAGCCTGGAACGCTGTGGACCCAGGTTCGATTCCTGGCTCTGGCTATTTTTTCACTCCATGATGGATTATTGTATTTATTGTATGTATGTCTGTATTATAATAATTGTATATCTTTAAATGCTGATTGCAGGCGTTGTTTATGTGTGTTTTAATTTATTCTAATTATTTCATTTTGTTGTATACAGACAGATGAAAAAGGATTCAATAGTTAGAGAAATACATTATTTTGTTAATAAATTTACGCAAATAAATATTCCAAGATATACGTAAAACATATGATACGTCTAATTAATTTCGGCAGTTGCGAAAAATTACTTAAATAAAATTGACACCGGCATACGATGCACATGAACTACCACATCAAACATTTTAGTTTGAACAACATATGTTTTTTTTGGAAAATTTCAGTTTTCCCTTTTTCATAATGTTTAAGCTACATTACTAGTATTGCAATTATAAGAAATGAATTAAAGGGTTAATTTTAAAAGGGATAATACTAGATTTTTTAATTAAATTTCATTTTTTAAATCATGTTTTTCTGAGTACTTGGTGTATTCGCATATAGTAACTTTAAAATGCAATATGTAGGAACGGATCACTTTAAAAATAACTATAGATTTAATCTGAAATATATTTATGAATATTCTCTCAATCGAAAACTTCCCCAAAAATAAAAATATGATAAACACCCAGCAAAATAAAAATGCCTTACATTCACTGCTGTCAGATATTTTGAAGTTTCTCAGATAAGGAAAAAAAAATCAAAGCCTTACAGGCATGCAAAAATAAACTACTCGTGTCATTAAAACATTTCCGAGCCTTAAATATCCCATAATAATTTAGAAAGGAAAAATAATGGGTCCACATTTTATGTTCGATTTTATTTATTTATTTATTTATGTTTTTACGAAACGTAGTTCATTTTTACAGGACACATTTCTATTTCAGTATCAAAGTATTATATTTCATTGCATATTGCAAAAATCTGAAAAAAGTACTGCAAAAGTTTAAGAAATACATTATTTCATCCACATTCACTAAGGATATTTATTTCTTAATGATGCATTATTATTATCTAAGTTGGTCGTTTATCTAAGTTGAACGGTTTAAAATGTTTTATGACGATGGAATATATTTTCCTTAATAAACTGAATAACCAAATTGTCAGAGAGATAATATTAAACGGATTATTTGAGTTTATTCATATTCACAAGGGATATTTTTTTTACTGATATATTGTTTTTATTTCAATTTGCCTTTTGCATCAGTTCAAACTTTCAAATACTTTCAGATAATCAAATACATTTTTATAAATAATCTAAGTTACAAAATATTTAAGAAATAAAGTACCAAAATTATGATATTACTTCGAGATGATATTAAACGCAATATTTGAATTTGTCTTTTATAGATTAATGATAAATGTTATGATGTAAATTTCCATCACTTTTTATTTAACTTTTAATAAATAAATCAACTTCAACGCATCCACTGTTCTTATATAGAAATATTAATGCAGTAAATTTCCCGTGAACTATGTTGCTGAACAAAGTTAAAAATCTATCTTAAAATTTCTGGTTTCTAATATTTAATATATGTATAAAAAAACACAATTGTAAAAGAAAAACTCACGCAAAGAAGGGTTAAAATTATGTTTATCAATAACTTAAATACAGTAATACCTCGGAAACCACTACTACCACTTATACAAATATTTCGGCTAAAGGTGATTGTTTTACTTTTTTGGCAGATGAATGTCTCTCATAACGAAATTGGAATCAGTTTACGAAAATTTTGTTTGATTGTTGTCGTTGCATTAACACAATGCAACAACTTAGTATTTTAATTGGACAAAAAATGAGCTTTGCTAAACAAACATTTAGACTAACTAACGTAATTACGGAACGGATTCTGTTTGTAATTATCACTGTTTTCTGCATTTTTCAAAATACTGCATTAAAAATGACGTAATAGTGCTTCGCTAACCTTCCACAGAATCTTTTGTATGAATAATAAGTGCATAGTAAATTAATTTTGTTTAAGGTCACTATTTTTTATTTTAAATAGTCTTAATGATAGAAACGCAACATTATTTTATAATTTTTTTTCTGTGTTTTGTAATAGTTATTGAAATACAATTTAATGTAACAGCAGAAATTTACAAAAAGAAGTAACGTAATATGCACAAAAAAATAAAGCATATATTTCGTTGCATATTGCAAAAATCTGGAAAAATTTATTGCAAAAGTTGAAATGTATTATCTTTCCTATGTACGAACCATAGAGCTGTATTTTTAAAAATGTATCTGCATTAATTAAATATTTCCAAATCTGATCTATATATACTGTATATTCTAGATATATAAAGGGAAAACTTAAATGATTTTCATTTGAGGTTTTTGAAATTTATCCAATGAGTTAACACTTTAAATCATGACTATATATATATAGGATTAGGGCATGTAATTCGGAATAAATGAAGTAACATTTCAATTAATTAATTATATATATTATACGATGAACACAATAATTTACAAAAATATATACATTCCGTTAAATAAACAGCTTAAAACATAATTTGTAACTCTGCATCATTCATCTGCGTCTTAACAGAACATCTTTTTTCGCTGCACTCATCTCCAGTTCTCCGCGCCAAAATATGACAGTCTCTCCCTTTTTAATCATATCACTTCATTTCGGCTGCTGGCTCTTTAGCCACGCCTCCAGCATTCAAGAAGTCTGTATTGAATTTTTATCCGAGAGTAGTGTTCATAAATCTTTAAGAAACTATGCTTGACCTAGTGGAAAGGAATTATCCTTCCCATTTTAGGTCATCCTGACGAGACGTGCGCCCTCGGATGACATCTTGGTCCGCTGGAAGGAGTAGCTGGATCACCTGAAAGACAAAAAAGAGAGATCAGCATCCAGAGTTCTAAATTTTAAAAAAAGTCATTTTTAATAAAACACTAAGTGAACATTCAACAATCATCTATCATCAAATCTCTAATCATAAAAATATTGTTTCAAAGTATTCCTTTTTTCTTCTTTTACGTCTTTTCGTCTTATCCTCTTCTTTCGTCTTAGGTCTTTTCGTCTGATTCGTCTTCTTTCTGCTTACGTCTTTTCCTCTCCCTTTTGTTAAATTAATGAATTCTAATTTCTTCGGAATTAATTTCATAGAATCTTGCCTGTTAGTCCGGAGAATGTGTCGTAGTCGGCTGATGTCATGATCGAGGAAGTACTTTTCTTTTAACGATGGCAAGCTTCATTAGTCCACGGCTTCAAGTACTCGGCGAAAGTACTTGTGACCATTGGACCTTCGGTAAATCCAACTTTCTTCTCATCGTAGGTGTCATTAAATTTTACTTTTATGACTTCGTAAAGACCTAAATATTTTCGTTTTAACTTCAAACGTGGACCTTGTTGTGTGTGTTTTATAGCAACCATGTCGTTGTGTTTAAATTTGTTAGACTTTTTTCGTCTGATATTACCGTGTTGTATATTGAAGTTTTACTGTTCTTTTCTTAGACTTTTAAAATTTGTTGTTTAGCGTCTTTTCTGAACTCATCACGATTGTTGATAAATTCAGATTGTGCTTCAGCGTTCAAGAGATCAGTAATGTTAACATTATTTTTTCATTTAATTTTAGTACTAAATAGTAAATAAAAAGGGATTGTGTTAATACTTCTTTGAAAGGTCGAATTTGTCACCTGTTGGACATAACTTACATGGGTATACCACTTCGTTGGATCATCTACAGACAATTTGGACAGGACAGATTTTTATAACAGAATTTAAACATTCGACCTGGCCGTTAACCCTTGGTAACCCTGTTGTAATCGGGGTGTGTTGAATGTTTTCTCTGACACAATGATCTTCAAAAGCTTGAGAGGTAATGGCAGGATCTTTAACCTAAATTATGCGAAATGAACTTCCAAAAACAGTTTTTTTAATTTCTTATTTTGAAATTACTTCTGCAGCATCAGTAGATTTTGTGGCTACAACCAAACAAATTTTGTAAAAGCGTCAATGACCGAGAAAATATGTTTGTAATTTTTATTCGTGTTCACTAATGGACCTAAGTGATCAGCATGGTACGTATGTAGCGGAGTTCTTCTTTTTCTATCGTGTGTAGCAAACCTTCTTGTTTGCCAGATTTTAGGTTAATTAAAATACAGAGAACACAATTTGCTATGCACTTCTCAATTTTTTGTTTAACTTTGGTGATGTAGAAATCATTCTCTAAATTATTTCCCGTCCGTGTGACTGCGTAATAATCTTGTTCGTGAGCGGCTTTAATTATATGCATTTGCGTTTCATCTGGAACAACTAACAAATCATTACCATTAACACAATTATAAAGAACATCATTTTTAACTAAATAATCATGATAAGATTTTACTTTCAGAATTTCATTTATGGTTTTAATATGCTCATATGTTTCTTGAGCTTGGATAATTTTTAAAGTTAAGCTATCTTGGATTACCATACAAATAGGGTATCTGCTTAATGCTTTAACACGTCTCATACTAGTACCGTGTCTATACTCAATAGTATCATCCCAATCAGATAGAATTATCACCTATCTAGCTATTTTTGTACTCATTTCTTTCTTATCCATAGCCTTTTAAATGCATTGCAGTCAGTTATTAAATGAAATACTTAATACATACACTCTAAATTTCTTTAAGGCTTCTATTACAGCCAATACCTCTAATGCATAGCTAGTATACTTTCGTTCAGCTGCGGTTGTTTTATTTTACTGGCGAACTAAACGGGATGAAATTGATTGTCTACTGGAGATTGTTACATTAATACAGCTCCATAGCCATCAATACTTGCATCACAATGGATTTCGGTCGCGCTTTTGGGATTGTAAATTGAGAGTACTGTTTGTGATGACAAAATTCATTTGAGTTCATTAAAAAATTTCAGTTCTTCTATATCAAACCGAAATTCAGAATCTTTTCTTAACAGTTCACTTAACGGTTTAGCTATAACCGAGTAATTTCTTATAAACTCTCTGTAGCATCCCGTTAATCCCAAATAACTTTGAATATATTTTGTACACTTTGGTTCAGGAAAATTTATTACTGCTTTTGTTTTAAGAAGTGGGGTTGGACACAATTTGGAATTTATGGTTCTATACCCCAAAAAATTAATTTCGCGCTTCAAAAATTGCACTTTTTAAGATTTAACTCTAGTCCGTACTCCGAAGCAGTTTGAATAAAAAGTTCTAATATATTCATAACTTCGGCTTCATTTTGAGCAGGTATTATTAGACCATCCATATAAATAACTACTGTTTGAACTTTTAATAGGTTTCGAAATACATTATAACTATATTTTTGGAATACACTAGGACTATTGGTCAGTCCGAATGGACACTTTAAAAATTCGTACTATCCTTCAGGGGTTACGAAGGAGGTATATTTCCGGGAGCTCTCTTCAACCTCAAGATGAAAAAACCCTTTTTTAAATCTATTGTTGTAAATAAGTCAGAAGATTGTAATTGATCTATAACATCGACTATTACTATTAATGGGAAATGTTCACGCACTGTCTTCTTGTTAAGACATCTGTAATCAATACAAACTCCCGTCATGTTGTCTTTTTTCTTACTCAATACAACCGGCGACGAAAAATTAGAACTTTTTAAAAATGATTCCCTGAGCTAGCCACTCCTCAATTTGGGCTTCTACAATTTTTTTTCACACGCAAGTAATATTCGTGGGAAGAACAAATCTCTTCGGTTAAGTTAATTTTCATTTTAACATCTGCTGTTTTTTATTTTGTAGTCGCATAGTTTTCAATTAAAGAAGATAATTCTCATTGCAACTTTTTATCAGTAATCTGATTTAAATCAATTTTAAGATCATCTAGGACATTTACCACATTTACTAAAACGTTATTAGACTAAACTTCAGTTTTATACATTTTTACTTCGTTTCCAGAAACTATTAAGTGCCTCGCACTGCACTACAATATTTGTTAGCATTTTGTGATATTTTTTAGTTGCAGGTTTTAACTTAAAAAAATAGGATTAAAAAAACTACAAACAACATTAGTCAAGCCATAATATCATCGCATTTATTAAACCAAAATTAACGTAAAAACTTATCAAGATAGCAAAAGGCACGCGCGAGAATGAAATTAACATATTATTTTAACGGCATTACAGGATGGTGGCATCCGTTTCGGTAAAAACTAAGGTGAACTGACGCATATCCGTCTAGTTGCACAAAATAACCGCCATCTTGTAACCCAATTCAGCATTAGTCTACCGCCAGAGGTGGGGTTTGATGTATTTAAAAGGCTCTGCACTGTCACTGGCCGTCCACAACTGTGGTAACTAACCGATTGTAGCTTGTTTTTTGGACCCGTGTTATTAAATGGCCGGGATAATTCAGTCGATATTATAGTAGTTCTAGGAAAAATATGGGACAAAAACAATACATTTAATACATATTAAATAAAATGTAATATATTACAACGAAGTATACCTTTTAGAACGCATGAAATACCACTGCTACCATCGACTGATGGTCTTTTTCTGCTAAACATTTCAAATTCAATTTTGCTTTTTAAACATAAGTATAAACAAACCCCTGCAGAGACTTCACGGTCTACCTTTTTTATACTGTTGTTTATAGATATACATATATATATATAAAAACAATGTTTTTATTTTTTATAAGCATTACAGAGCATAATATAATGCGGTATTTATTTTTTGTGGCCAAATTTATTTGAGAAAGAAACATTCATTTATGAAAACAATGCTGATATAATTTTTAATTAACTGCAAGTTTTAATCAAAAACGTGCTTTAACAAAGTGATGAAGCCTTTTCTAAAACTTTTCAAATGATGCCTTTTTCATTGTTGTGCGTTTTCTAAATGCATAGAAAAATAAATGTTGCGAACAGGAATAATATATAATGATTAAAAAGTAGGAATTGTCGACACATTTCATAATTTTTAATAATAATACAAGTTAAAAAAGTTAGTGTAATAAAACACTAAGAGCTATTTTCTTCAGTACTTACTTTCTAGTGCTGATTTATCTTGTGTTAATGCATCATCGAGTGTCCTGCTCTGTTAACTTTTCCGCAAGAAAGGTGGATTAATCATCCGACATATTCCGAAAAAAATTTCGCTTTTTGATCTCACTTTTACAATGAATAAATAAGAAATATCTTATAATTTAGAAATGGATGACTGGTTCTTCTCCATAATCTTAAATATTTCCATTGTGATATTTTAATCGTCTTTATTAATAAATATTTTCCGTCATTTAATTAATAATAGTTTTTCCTAAGTAAAATAATAATGCTTACTTTTAAAAACATTTCTCCGGTTATTGTTTTCGTATATAAGATATTAAAAAATAATAAATTTTGTTAAAAAATTTGCTTAATATTAATGTTTTAATGTAATTTCTCTTTAATAATTATCTGATACATTTGTTTAGCTTCCCTTTAAATTTTATTTACGTTTCAAAAACGCAGAATTCAATGAAAAAATATATTACGTTTAGTTATTTAAATTAATGCATATATGGATTCATTAAATTAATCTACCGTCGCTTGTATATTGAAATGAGATATAGGTCTTTGTTTTCTTTACAAATACTCTAATAAAAAAATATTTTTCGTTATTCAAAACTCATTACAAATATCTAAAATCAAGAAAGATTTGAAATATTTTATATATCAATAACACATATGATGAATCAATTATGGTATTCTATTACTTTAATTACCCGTTTTTATAGTGTTGTTAGCTAGACGACGTATGTATTAAAAAAAAACTATTGTTAATTAACGCAGTTCTTTCAAACATTAATTAGTGTAATTTCATTGATAAAGATATTTTTATGTTTCACTTTGTTCACTTTCTGTTGCAAATAGATAACTAGTCGTTGGGGGCCACCGTAATACTTACCCATCATGGATATGCATAATGTAAAATATTAAAATAAAAAAGTGTAAATTACTTATAAAATGCATTGCAATTCGAATAAAATCGTGGCTTGATGACGTCATAAACTTTAAAGGCTCGATTACTGAATTGCTTGAAAGAGGTTTTTCCTTATAACTCCAAAAATAATAATCCTATTAACTAGCGGTTTATTGCATCTGATTAAGCGTCAAATTTCCAATTAAAATATATCTTTGAAGTGAAATTTGGATGAAATACAGGGTCATGAAAAATCGAAGAGTGTGGAAAATAGGATTCCAAATATCTCGGCAACTAATTATTCGATCGACTTCATGCTTTATGCAAAATTTATGTTTTTTTATGGTCTTTTATATTCATTTCTTAAAATAAACAATTTCGAAAATTTTTATATACTTTTCATCAGAACGAATATTTCGAGAGTCCGAAAAAAATTGTTCCGGTTAATCGAGGTTATTGAAATGAAATAGGCTTCTTCCCATTATTACATACTAAGTACATACCAAATTGCAAGTTTCTATCTCAATTTTTTTGGGAGATAGAGCGTTTACAGACACACACACAGACACACAGACGGACGGCAAAATTTTTTTTTTCTAAAAATATGTTTTTCGGAATCTCCAGTATCTGAAACGTGTAAATCCGTCAAAAAAAAATTTTCGATTTTCAAAACGATTACAAGACTTACCCTATACGTATGATGGGTAAGTAAAAAGGGATGTCCTCAATGTTCGTCCTTTTTTATTCCGGAACTACGTCTGAATACCGGATTTAAATTATTTATGGTGATATTTCTTTTATTAAGCTACGAATATATTAGGTATTTTGATGTAAGTTTTTGTTGTTGCAAGTAAAAAAAAAAAAAAAAAAAAAGAAAAAAAAAGCAGAAATGTCCTTTGTGATATTACGCACATACTAATGAATCATTTCAGCACAAACTTATAGACTGTTACATTATATAATTTGGAAACATATGTAACGATATGTAACACAGCCAGATACTTGAAAGTTGGAAGAGACTTGAAGGTAACTATTGTGGATATTAATTTTTTTCATAGAAATAGGATTTATATTTTTAAAAATATCATCTGATAATATGGCACGAGTCTACTGAAGATAAACTAATATTTAGTAATTATTCTACCATTTCAAACCAATGCTAATATGAACTAAATTCAGAATAATGAAACATTTAGGATGCGTAGCAAGTTGATACGGTTTATGGAATTGTCTTTATTCAGCACTCTCCACAATATATCATGCTTTAATTAGTTTACAATTTCAGTGTCTAACATCGCATTCTACGTCCAAGTTGTTATTTTGTGTTAAACTTAGAATATTAAATTTCAAATTTGTTTTATACTTTCTATTGCAAATTTTATGTTTCGCTCTGTATATATACATGTTAATTTTTAGTTCTACGTTATAAAATGTTCATAAGACTAGGAAGGCAGTTTCGTGTCGATAGCTCCATGCCTGCATGTTTACAATTCTTACACGTTCGTATCTGAAGGAAAGAGTGATAACAATTAGAAAACTAGAGATTGAAAATTTTTGCTGTGTACATTGGAAGTTAGATGAATGCAAAAATAAAGAAAAATGTTATGATATGGTAGGGGAGAGGAGGGTGCAGTGGGACAATTTTCACATGTTTTATGGTAATTTCTTCCCTTTTAATTAAAAAATAAATAAATAAAACAAATACAGAACAATATTTTGGCAACTTTTAGCTTTCATTGTATTTTTTTTCATAATTTATACTTATTTTATTCTTAAGAAAAAATGTAATTTTTAAAAGGTATTCAAGATGTCCCATTGTGCTCTCTGGTGGGGCACAGTGGGACAGGGAATGGGGTACAGTGGGACGGTGAGTAAGGCACATACAAAATTAGTTATATTATCACAGCACATTTATTTTTATTAAATACAGGTTTAGATATTGAACATAGAAGATATGAAAGCCATTTTCAAATGATAAGACTTAAAAATAGTTATAATAATTAAACACATTTAAGAGTTGAAAAATTCTTTGCAAAATAATGTATGATGAATTGAAGATAATGAAGTAACATCAAATTAAACATTATAAGGCTATTATTCCTACAAGGCTAATAAAAATTTCCCAAAAGATCATTTTATCATGGAATAACCTTATGGAAGTCTACAGGAAATGATAATTGTGTCATTGTTTTTTCTGTTCCTCCGCAAGCCATTGGTTTTGGTAATTTCATTTCAATGTCAGCAAGAACAGCTGAATATGTTGTCTCATCATGAAAGACAAAATTGTATGCTGTCAAAAGTCTTTTCATATCACTTCAAAGTCAATTTCACTTTTATTTATGATTTCTACAACATAATAGCATATGGCTCCAATCTTTTTCCCACACACTTTGAGTAATAGAAAATCTCCAATATTAATAGAAACGCTTTCTCTTTCTTCCATATCATCCTCAAAATTACTTTCTCTTTCTTCCAACTCATCGTCAGAAACACTATCACTTGAAGAGAGATTCCAATCTTCGTCTTTCCCATAAATTTTTATCTACAGTCTTTTTTTTTTAATACTTCTTTTTACCTTTATTTTGCTTTTCAATTCTTTCAAATGTTTCCTGCTCTATTCTACTTTTTACAGGTGTATTGGTCAATACTTCTGATTTCCTCTTCCTTCGGTTCCTCTTAGAATTATCAGGTTCAGGGCATTTTAGTAGAGGCCTTATTAGTTCTGGTGACAAAACAGTTTCATCAACTTTCTGGTTATCCACCAGAGATAAATTTAAATTGGAGCACCCTAGTTGTGGCTCTTCTGTGAATGGTCTTCTGAATGTACCCCGCTGTGACCCTATCAACATGTCCCACTGTAACCCCCAAGGTGTATTTTTAAATCCAAAGTCAAAAGTTTCACAAAATTTATTAATTGAATGAAGAACATTGCACACATGTAATGAAGAAAGTTTAAGCTTTAAATTAATGCAATGATATTCATTATGGTTTTATATTTTATTGCTCAAATCCAAGAAAGTAAAATTTACCTGATTTTTCCAACAGTGATAGTAAAAACAAAAATGGTTGTGATTTCCCTACAAAATGAAATGTGACTGAGACTAGCTTATACAGTGTTGTCCTACAGGTTAACTAAATGATGCATACTTTTCTAAATGTTGAGTATTTGAATGGTAGAAAAAATGCCTTTTGTCCCACTGTGCCCCCCTTTTCCCTATATCTTAACGCTACAGACATACACAATTAGCTTTCTTCATAGGAACCCGTTAAACAAGAGCAACGTGGGCAACGCACTACTAATTCCATCGCTAATTTTAAAGTTTACTTTTGTCATAAAAAATCACAATGATTAAATATGACATTTCTTTTAAAATAGTGGTTGCAGGATGCCTGAAATTCCATTTCACACCCGTTAAGTAGGCGCATATTGCTTATTTTACTCAATTTTAGATTGTATCTTCTTTATTAATGACAAATTACATATCCATTCTTTGATTTCATTACTAACATAAAAAAGAACGAATCTGAAACATTGTTTAAAAACGTATTTTTATTATTTTTAATTAAAATAATGACATGAAAAATAAATACCTGTGATTATTTTAAATATATTACTACATGCATTAATATATTAATATTATATGAACGTTTATTTTGAAATGAAAAAAAATGTATTATTTTATTAACAAGTCGTTGCATGCATTTTTAAATTTAATTAATTAAATCATAGTCAGGAGTTATCAATTCATGATTTTGATGCTCGAAAATTATATATATATATATACATATATATATAATTTAATAATTATTGTTTATTTTATTGTTACTGAAATAACACTTTTTTTTTTTCATTTCAAAATAAATGTTCATATAAAATTAATACATTAATGTATACCCGTGATTATTTTAAATATATTACTATATACATTAAAATATTAATTTTATATGAACATTTATTTTGAAATGAAAAAAAAGTGTTATTTCAGTAACAATAAAATAATCAATAATTATTAAATTATATATATATATGTATATATATATATATAATTTTCGAGCATCAAAATCATGAATTGATAACTCCTGACTATGATTTAATTAATTAAATTTAAAAATGCATGCAACGACTTGTTAATAAAATAATACATTTTTTCATTTCAAAATAAACGTTCATATAATATTAATATATTAATGCATGTAGTAATATATTTAAAATAATCACAGGTATTTATTTTTCATATCATTATTTTAATTAAAAATAATAAAAATACGTATTTATAGTACACCATAACATGCAAGCACGTGGCAGAACGAGAATTTCATATCACATTTAAACGTCAACAAGTGAAAAACAGCAAAAATTTTGTATTATACCAACTGCCGATGAGGCCACAGCCTTTCAGATTTGTTATCTCTGTTCTGGTTTGATTCTTTTTTCTCTTTGATGTTTAACTGTTTTTCACTTGTTGATGTTTAAATGTGGTGTGGAATTCTGGTTCTGCCAGGTACTTGCATATTATGGTCTACCATATATGATTTGTGTGGTTGTTTGCCGTTACAATGCTTATCGCATAGATGCTTTTTTATTTGACTTATATATATATATATATATTACAAAATTTAATTTTTTTCCGAAATCTGGTAAATTATTTTATAATTTTTTTCCATTTAGTAATGTTCCGTATATAAACCCGGCTTATTAAAATAATTATTATTCTTAAAATAGCCATTTACTATCCTTTATTCCAAAGTAGTTATATCTAAAAATGGCGATAACTTCTTAAATTTATTCTTTAAATAGAACACCTTTATTTTTAATCCATTATTAAAACTCATTCTTATTATTCCCGTGTAATAAAACTGTTATAAATTCTGTATTTAAATGCTAAAATATCATATCTCTTAAATTAGTCCGCTCAGAAAACCCTAGTTCTTTTTAAAAAATCATTCTATTATTAAATATTAAATGACTATTAAAATATTTCCTTAAACTTTCGTTCTTTTTTTTTCTACAGCAAAGATTCATTTTTTTTTCTTTATGCGTATTAAATTCGAGCTAGCTTTAACCATACTCTCAAATCAGATACTTTGGTTTGTTTAAACGGCATGCATCTGTTAGCAAGAGTATGGAAGCCGATAGAACATTTTTTTTTTTTTTTTTTTTTTTTTTTTTACCGCCAGGAGATTCATTTACCTCAAAATAATTGCACTGGAAATGCGAATGAAGTTCTTTTAAAAACCTTATGATTCGATGAAAGTCAGTCAGTGTTTTGTGTTCTTACGCAAGCTAGGTTAAAACTACTCGCACGTCCTGATTCGGAGCGAGATTTCGACGATGGGCGGTAGCTGAAGGAAAGTGAGAAAGTTTTTTTCTGGGCGTCTTATATTCTCAAACGTCCTTTATATTGCAGTGAGATAACGTTCTACAATATCTTTATGGGTGCTTAGTGCCAAATTGATATGTCCAAATAGTGTAAATAAAATTAGTGAGTTCTCTAAAAGGAGATTTGTGGAGCATGCGGACTGTAGAAATGGAATGTATTAATTCTTCGAGATAATTTTGATCCGCCGAGCATTACTCCTGAAGTGATGTCATAAAAAATGCAAATAAAGATTTTTTTTTTCAACTCAAGTTTGAGTGAACTGTGACCTGGTCAACCTGATGCAGTTTGAAATGGGAGACCCTGTTCGATTTGGTGAATTTTTATCGACAACTAATTACGACTGCAAATTAATCCTGAAAGTCGAGCAATCCTGAGAGTCGAAATCATGCTTGTATATATAATGTATATATATATATATATATATATATATATATGTGGCATTTTGACGAAATTGAGATCTTATGAGGAATAATATTCGATGAGAAAATGGCAGTCCTTCAACGATATAGCAAGTTGCAGTCGAATTTAGCGAGTATGGCGAAGTAGTAAGGCAATGAAATGAGATCACAGAATTTTTCCAGTAAATCCAGCCAATCTCCAGACAAATAGTTTTATTTAGAAGACAAACAACGCAGATACAATTCCCAAAGGTCTAAAACTTATAGCCCTCGGGCTCACGATGTTTCACTTCATTAAATTAAGATGTTACTGGGCCAGATGAATATTCTACGGAATTAAAAACACCAGGTACATATTTGTTTAGACTTCCAAAAACGTCAAAAATCTAGTGCTCCAACCGCTGCGGGCGAGTTTTGTTCTCTCCGCGGAGATATACAGAAATTTACGTCACGAGCGCACAACCCAATGAGTGAGAAGCTAGCTCCAGCTCAGCGAATGAGGCGCGAAGGAGAAGCTAACACAGTAAAGAATTCCGAACCTGGTCGCGGGAGAAATTTTGAAGCTAAAATCCCAAGCGCGCGGAAAAATCAGAGCAATAATAATAATAATAGTAAAAAGAAAATGGCTTTTAAAAAACATTCGAAATGAGAACGCGTCTCGGAATTTTATAGATTGGGGAGCTGATAAAAGCGACGAATGAACTTAAAAATTTAGATTAAGATTTGGAATAAAATAATTATTAATATACGGATATTTACTTTTAAAAGGACTTTAAATAGGAATAAATATTATTAAGAATTAAGGAAATACTGACTATGACAGAAGTTAGATTAATTTTAAAAGATTAATGCGAATAAAATGGAAGGATACGAAGGAAATAAATTTTTTATATAACATATATATATATATATATATATATATATATATATATATATATATATATATATATATATATATATATAATTTCTTCTTATATTTGATAATTTTTATTTTTCAGAATTGACACATTTAACTAATTTTCACTAATCGTAGTCCTTTATTCTGTTGGGGATATTTTTTTTGAAATTTTAAATTTGTACTATACATTTCACTTTTAACTTTTCGATTATTTTCTGTCTATTTATTATCATTTTTATGATTGTAACTCATTTATTGTGAAAACATTTTGATATATTATTTTTATGATTTATAAAGAAAGACTTTGAAAAAATATAATAAAAATTAAATAAAAAGTAAATATATAAAGCATTAAAAATCATATTAATGCATTTTACATTTATTTTTCTATATCTGTATGTACTACTTATAGTTATAAATAATAATCGTTATATAATTAAATTAAAGAACTATTTAATATAAACTTAAAATATGCAATTGAAATCAATATTTTATTTTGAAATATTACATATTCATTAAAAGATTTGCTAATAAATATTACTTTTTAATCGACAATAACACTACTGGGAACATAAATAAAAAAATTGCAACTATCGCTATTTAAAAACAAACAAACGAAGAAAATATTTACTTTAAAAAAAGCAATTTATTTTACATAAAAAATAATTTTTTTGCTTAAAAATTGTAATTTTATAAAACGATTTTTTTTTTTTTGAATAGATATTGCGTAATAAGTTGATTGTTTCAATATATTTGTAACATAAAAAATGGCTAATTAAAAAAAAAAAAAAAAAAAAAAAAAAAAAAACTTTAAATAATTGGAAACAATTCCTGTCTTTACCGTTATTTCATGTTACCAGTTTTATATAAATTATGAGTTATTTCGTTTGCCATAATGTCGTAATACAAATTGTTATCTCATAAATTATATTAATTTACAGTTTTATTCTTGTATTTAATGAAAAATGAAAAGAGACATATTTCTACATAAATGCATACTTTAATAATTAAATAATAAAACAAAAAATTCAACTTTAATGAAAACTTAGGACATTTTACATGCACATAAAAAGCAAAATTATTGTAAAAAGTGTTTGTATACAGTTTTTTAGCAGTAAGATATATATGCTGAAAGTGTTTCTTTATATTTAAAATCACCTTTCGAGATAAGTTAGTTAATCTTCATATTTGGCCGCGAGAGTCGATGCTAGGGGTACGATTTCCTATCGCTTGCACACTTACCTATGCGTACACACCGCTTTTATAACTGTAGCTGCAAGCGTTGAAAAATGAAATGGCTTTGTATCTTTATGATATTCAGCTTGTAAATGCGTGCATGTGTGTGTATGTCTTTTAACCTGATATATAATATGCCATTATTTTAAAGAATTCAATACATCATTACTTTTAATTATATTTTCAATATATTATCCTCTTCCTGAATGTAATCGTCTATTGATTTTCCAAAACAAAGTAGTTAGTGAGATTATGGAAGCATTTAACTATTAAATTAAGAGGCTTAATGATTCTCTTCGCTTATAAAATAAAATGCCTAATATCAGAAATTCATTAATATACACTTATAAATGTGTTATCTTAAAATATTAATCTAGTGCAAAATATTTTATATGATGTTTTAAAAAAAGCATTATTCAGCGTGCCTTTCAAAAAAACAAAAAGTAGTAGGTAATTTGTTTGAAAATAATATATACTTATAAATCTTATCTTAATATATTAATCTAATGCAAAATTTTTTATTTGCTGTATATAAAAAAAGGTTTATTCAGCCTGTCTTTCAAAATATATTTTCTCAAGAAAAATAAGCGTAGTAGTAATTTGCTGGAAAATGATTTTAAAAACAGTTTAATTTTTGTTAAATTTCATTGTTTAACTTTTTAAATGTTTAGCGATGTCTTCGAATTTGCTCTAGTTTTTACAAATATACACATTCTAAATTAAAACTTTTTTTTACATTTATCTTATTTTATAATATTATTTCTTGATAAATCTAGATTAAAAAATTGATTCTAATAACATTTACTTTAGACAATACTGTTAATTTTTTAAAAATAAAAATCAATAAGATGAAGATATACACGCCTATCACTCATAGATGTTTGTCTGATTGATTCTCTTAATTCTGAAATTCCATATGTTAGAGGCATTGATATTGTAAGAGTGTACAATGTACACTCGGGGCTCAAATGTTACAGCAAGGGAAATGGGATCAGTTGATCATTTTGACAATACCAACACGTCGTCGAGTTTCGACAAATAATTTTAAACTATTATAGATATCTATAAGTCCAATATTAATTTTTCAGTCTATCTTGTATTATTTTGGTAGGTCTCGGTAGCTGACTTGAATTAAGGAATTGATTTTAAATCGTATTTACCGTTATCTATGTGAAATTGGTGCCAATTTAAATCTTAATCAATGTATTTTAAAAATGCTTTTCCCTCCTTAGGCACATTCAACAGACTAAAATTTCTCACATAGAGAAAAGTCCGTAATGTTGCACATGTTCTTAAACATATTTTTTCTTGATTTATAAATTTTCTACCAAAAAAAAAAAAAAAAAATGTTTTACCATTTATATTTATGCATTGTGTTAAATAAACATTTCGTTAATTTATAAAGTATATATGATATTGTACTTCAGAGAAGCGAATGAGCACCAAATGATAAAGAATGTGTCCAAATTGTATACTAAATTTATTGCATAATTCCTGTATAGTCACTAAAAAGTTAGACAAATTGTGTCTTTCCTTATCCGAAATTTCTTTGCACCATTTAGCGATAGTAGATTTGCATATAAATATATATATATATATTGTTTTGGTTGAAGGTTTGTAAAATATACATTTATTTTTCTGCTTTTTATTATTGTGAAAGTGTAAAACATTTATAACATTATAAATAAAAAACAAAACAAAAACAAAACGATATTATGCTACAAAATATTGGAATCAATCGTTGAAAACAACACTTATATGAAGATTGAATTTCTTCAAAACGTGCCAACTCAAAGCAACCAGTCACAATTATGCAAGACTAAAAAATGCCAAAATACTGCGGTTACTTTTACGTACTTTTAAGTCATTGTTTTCCGGCGCGTATGTTAATATTTTTGTATATTTTGATTGGTATAAAACAAATAATTCAGACTCAAATGTGGCATAATGATACTTCATATAGGATGTCGTGAAAATTGGGTTGATTTTAAGCCCACTTTCACATCATCGATAGGTGAACCCAACTGAAAGCTTATAAAATGTTTTTTTTTAATATAAATTCTTGGCTACATGTATCCTGGCAAGTCCATCCGTAATATTAACTTAAATTGTAAAAAAGAAAGACCTAAGTCATATTCTACTATAAGCGTATTTAATATAAACTTTATTTTTAAAGTATGTAATGTCTGCAATAATAATATCGGCTATGCATAATTTTAACTAACGACTAGTATCTTGATATATTCACCGAGTATACAAGATTTTTCATATAGAAATCTAATAGAGTTATTCTACAACTAAGCAACTGCAAATTTATTAATTTATTTTATGCTTGCTTGATTTTATAAATGAACACTTATTGCCAAAAATTGTAACTACTAATAAACATAACATAATTTGAATTACTTAAATGGGTTTACTTATGATTACGTAAATCAATGGTAATGTGATTGTTGGATGATACGATACCATGTATATTTTGTTTATGAGCAGACTAGCTTTGTCGCATATAAATTTATAAGGGGTACTGAACAAATAAGCATCTGCAAATTTATTAATTTATTTTATGCTTGTTAGATTAATATATGAACGCTTATTGTTATGTATTTTAAATTCCAATAAACATAACATAATATAAATTACTTATATTGATTTACTGCCAGTTACTTAAATCTGTAGCAATATGCTGAAAACCAAACTAAAACTATATTACCTTCTTGTTGGTTGATAATGTACTGTACAAATGTGCATATTTGTTTTGAGCAAACTAGATTTATCGCACGGACATTTTTTAGAGATACTGTACAAATAAGCCTCTAAAAATTTATTCATTTATTTTCAGCTTGATAGATTTATACATGAACGCTTATTGTTATATATTTTAAATACTAATAAACATAACTTTATTTAAATTACTTAAATTGATTTACTTCCGATTAATTAAATCAGTGGATATATGTGAAAAACAATACTATGATATACTTTCTTGTTGGTTGATAAGGTAAAGGTATAGTAGTGATAAGGTATAGTAGTGGAACAAAATAATTAAATGGTGAATGCACAAAGCACACCTGCCAAAGAAAGTTAATGGGGAAAAAAACAGTGTCAAATCAAGTGAATACAGCCTCATAGATACATGACGGACTAACGGCCACGGAACAAGCCCCACTCCATTAGTGCGACAAGTTTCTCAAACAACAAATCAACAAGTTGCACAAAATTCAAAAGCAGTGATAACAGCCATTAGGATTCAATGGACTGATCGCAAAAAGCGTATTCACGAAGGGAAAAAAAAATCAAAATCCCCAATGCTTGGGTGAGATAAAGTGACAAAGACAACAAAAATGAGTGTGCAACATCCAGAAATGTGACAACCACCAGTAACAGAAGTTACAATGTGACAACCACCAGTAACAAAAGTTACAATGTGACAACCACCAGTAACAAAAGTTACAATGTGACAACCACCAGTAGCAAAAGTTACAATGTGACAACCACCAGTAATAAAAGTTACAATGTGACAACCACCAGTAACAAAAGTTACAATGTGACAACCACCAGTAACAAATGTTACAACGTGACAAAACCCACGATAGTGACATAATAACCAGTGAAACTCTCGAAAGAAGACCAAGATTCAAAATGGGAAAACCAGCTCTAGCACAAGCTAGAGGTAAAAATATATCAAGAAAGAGACAAAAAACCAATGAATGATAGACAAAAAACAACCCACAACAGGGGCGAGCCTATAAAAACGCCAAAAAGCCTTGACAGAGACAAATACAACAAGAAGGGAAATCAGCCCATAAAAGAGGCGATAAACACTACAGCGACAACCCACCATGAACGTGACAAGCCAACAGACATGGTAAATATGTAAATCTATGTACGCTAATGGCACCTGGTGCATGTAAAATCCGTCGTGGGTGCAAAGCCCTCCAAGTTACCTGTGAATAATACCTCTGGGGGTGCCTAGTCAGGTGAGGGTCTCGTCACCTGATCAAGGTTCTAAATTACGAGACCTATTAAATCTGTCAATTCAACAAAGTTAAACAGAAACCTTGAACCGGCAAACAAAGATAACGGTAGCAAATCACAAGCGAGCAAGCACAGCAGCGATGTGAACAAATCAATAGTCAGGTGGATCACAGCCATGCTGTGATCAGGCGATTTCCGCCCCGCACCCAGGTACTAACCCGTTAAGCTAGGCATTCATGCCGGGCAGGTAGGGGCCTGGTTAGCGGTATAAAAAAAAAAAGGTATAGTAGTGGGAAAAAAGTGCACTCATCTGATAAATCTGCAACAAATTATTGTAGAAGAAAATTACTGGTACCAAACCATAGGAAATAAAGTTTACTATTTAATGATTTATATAAAATTTCTTACGGGGCCATCTACATATAAAAAATCTAAACTTTGTTTTTGTCATTGACAGGACGCAGTTTTCACAAGATATTTTAAATCTTATGAAGTTCCTACGATTAGTTTCGGATAAATTACTTATTTTAAAATGAGCATATTTTAGAAGCTGTATCCAAATTGAAGTTCGGTACTCGATTAATCGTAGGGAATGACTAAGTTACTTCTGTTAATTTATTATTTCTCATCAATATGGCCATTTCACTATATACGTATCAGCTAATGTTATATACGATAAAATCCTATTTAATATTCATTTTAAAATGTTTACAAGAGTTGAATTACCTGATTAAAACTATATTTAAAGTTATCTGGGATTAAAATAGCTTTCTAATATGTGAGTGTGATAAAATTTTTAAATGTGTTTTTATAATATTTTTTCTTTTTCAGACTTTGAATTTATTTAACTCATTCTTTTCTAAATTTATATGTGAAGAATATCACCGAGTACAAAATCTAGAACACAAAATAGTATGAAGCCGTATAAGGAAAAGACAGACAAATTGCTTTTCAGTCTGAAAATAAATCTTAACGTGATTGCTAATGGCATATTAAAAAAAAATCAGAAACTACATAACACATATTCATTTATAAGAAACTTTACTTCAAACATATATACCGCAGGAAATATAAAATAGTTTTATTAGAGTGGAGAAGAAGATAAAAAAACAATTAAATGTAACAAAAATAATGAGTAATTTTTTTTAAAGTGAGCTTTGTTTAATAAAATATAAAAGCTAAACTAATTTATAAAACTGACGTAAAATTATATCTCATGCAAATATGATTTACGTAATTTTAATAAAAAAATTAAAAGAAGCCGCAGAAAAGCAATAGAAAAATCTTATTATAATCAACCTTAAAATGAATATATTGTTTTCAAATTATGCTTTTCTGAACATCATAGACGGCCTCTTAAACCAGCATCTTGCCATTTTTAAGCATAATTTTAAAACTATATAGAAGAATATTTTGAGCTTTTGAATGCGGATAAAGCAGGGTATAATAAATTTAAATCCCTAACAAAATGGTAGGTTGCAATTCATAATGTTTTCTAATATTAATTTAATAATTAATAATTAATATTTTAAAATTATAAAAATTACAAATTCAATATATTTATGGTTAGGTTTTTCAGTTTTGTAACCAAAGAAAAGATTAACATATTAGGATTATAATTTTATGAGATATTAATAAATATATGAAAACATATTGTAACATTAGAAGTTCTAAATTGTGAATGTTTAAGAAATATCATCCAAATGACATGAAATTTGGTATATGTGCATATTTGATACCTAAAGTTTAAAATATCATGTTAAATTTGGTGTTGCTATTGAAAAAATAAAGTTTGGGCTGGTTTTGATATGTAGATGGGCCCTCAAGAAAATTTCATGCACATCATTTAAAAGTAGGCTTTATGTCCTATCGTTTGGTAACAGTAGCTTTTTTTTCTACGACAATTTGTTGCAGAGTTACTGGGGGGGATATGTTCATTTTATGTTTCTTAGACTGTACCATGCAACTGTGCATATTTTATTTTTGAGGTTTTAAGGACACTTACCTTGTTATAAAGAACAAAAATGTGAATTATTTTGTTAATGCAATCAGCAATACCGTCTTATAAGCATACCAATTATCTTCCAGGGACGTGTAAATTAATGATAATAGTGAATCGCCTGTAACAAAAAAAAATAAATGTTACATATTTTAACGCTTATGGGGTTGAAAATCATTACATCCAATAGATACTATCGTGTATAAAGGTAAAAAGCAACAGAAACTTTTTTTCTACGACAATTTGTTGCAGAGTTACTGGGAGGGGATGTTCACTTTATTTTTCTACGACTGTACCATGCAACTGTGCATATTTTATTTTTGGTGTTTTACGGACACTTACCTTGTTATAAAGAAGAAAAATGTGAATTATTTTGTTAATGCAATCAGCAATATCGTCTTTTGAGCATACCAAATATCTTCCAGCAGACGTGTAAATTAACGATAATAGTGAATCGCCTGTAATAATAATAAAAAAAATAAATGTTACGTATTTTAACGCTTATGGGCTAGAAAATCATTACATCCAATAAATACTATCGTGTAAAAAGTAATTTATAGATCAATGTGTTTATATATTGTTTGTATATAAACACATTTATACACATATGTGTTTATGAGTGTATGTAGTATGTATGTGTCTTTATGTATACATATAAAAATGAATTGTATTTCATTTTAATGGATATATATATAAAATGTTATTTCTAAGGGGAAAAAAGGTATTTTGTAATAGTTATTGGCTTATTTAAACAGTTCTGATATCCAATATTCTAATCCTACTTGTACATTTTCTATAAATCAATATAAATGTCTTATATTTCATTATAATAAATATATTTCAAGAATAGTATTTATAGAATTAAAATGATATATTTTGTAATACTTATTGGCTTATTTAAACTGCTCTGGTATCTAATATTCTAACCCTATAATATACTTTCTATAAATCATTCAAATCAGATACTTAAAATAGTTGTTGCATTCGTAATCAGGATGATGAATGTAGATTTTAAACGGAAAATATTTTCCAATACTTCTAATTACACCTAAACATTTCAGTTAGAAATGATTGTTAACCAAGAAAACGTTTCAGAAAAAGTTATTTTATACTGTATTATTGATTTTTTTTTTTTTAAATCTTTGTAAAAGTTTCAATGAAGTTTACACAATTAAGTTTACATTTAAGATATTTTTTGTAAAAATTAGATATTTCTAAAAATTTTTGCACGGTATTTAAAGTTATTTTCTGAATATACAGAAAACATTGAAATTAAAAATAGTAAAATTTCACTGATTTGAATTCGTTGATACCATTCTGAATCTTTAATGATATATCATAAAATTAATTGAATTTTATTGACTTGAATAAATTGAATCAAGTTGCACTGCATTTAGTGCATTATTGTATTCATTCAGTAGCATTTTTTTTATATAACTAAAGAAGGCAAATATTTAAAGAGTAATCATGTCTAATTAAATAATGTAATATGCTTATATTATTTTTACATTTTAAGTTTGAAATAAATATATTCATTCTTATATTTAAAAAAACAATAAGTCTGAATTTAAACGCAGTACCCAAATATCATAACAGAGAAAAAAAATGACAAGAAATATTTCGAAATCTAATGTTACTATCATATATCTTCTGATAATTCAATAAGTGTAAAATAATAAATAGGTGTTGTACGTTAACGAATGTTTCTGTGGTTATTTATTAAGTAATATGACGCTTTCATTATTAAGTTGTCTAAAATGTTCTTTAAACGCGTATACCTGAATTTACAAAACAAAATATAACTTGAAATACATCTTGGTAAATTTTTAATATGAAAATCATAATTAAATGTGAAAGAACTAACATGCAAATAAATTTGAAACACGTTCTTATCATATTTTGTGAAAAGAATATGAAGAATTTATATTATTATTTCAACATTTAAACTTTATTGCTTTTTTTATGCCTTGGTATTTGATATAATGTTTTGCAAAACAAAAGAAAACTAATATATATATATATATATATGCGTGTGTGTGTGTTTATGCATATATATGTAAAATAAAATAAAAAAAATCAGTAAAGTATATCACATTTGAACCTTTTACAGCAATTCCCATATGCGAGCTTTAACTATGTAATTTTTCAACTTGCGTACATTCACTCATTCATTGAATTATATATAAGTTTACAAATTCAGCAGATAGAAACAAAAATTGTTAAACAAACAGGTATCATACACAATTAAATGCAAAAAAATTCTTAATAACATCATAAAATTAAGAGATGCTCATTGTATTTCGAACAAACTTTTCTTATGCTTTCTAGGTGGTAGCACGCATTTTTGTACCTGACGAAGACAGACAATGTTCTTTCGAAAGGCATTGCACATTTCTTAATTTTCTGGTGCTAGAAAGACTTTTTTGTCTTTTATGTTACAGATATACTATATAATATAACTCTACGGGTTTTCAAATTTTTAAAACATCATAATTTTCATTAATGATCAGAATGATTATCGCATTACACATAAATATTTTTTTTTCATTTCACGTTGTAAACAGATGAATTTCTTTTACATTGTTTTCTTAGTAATTAGTCTTCTTTAAACTCAATAGTGTCGTCAAATTATAAAACATGTTCTTGCATATTCATCGAAGTAGAAAATATTTTCTTTTTTAACAAGTCTCATCTTGAAAGACATTAAATTCCGAACCCAGATTTAAAATGTTGCAAGATTTATTGCCCAGTGCAACAAAACATAGAATAAAGAATCACAAATGACATAAAATATTTAGAAACTTAATGTGAGTAACAAACACATCCATAGATGTTGATAAGTGTAGAATAACAGAAAGTATTATAAATATGAGTGGTATGTTATCGAATGTTTCTACTGTTATTTATTACGTAAAATAACTCTAACACCATTAACCTGTCTAAAATGTTCTTAAATGACGTAAATTTGAATTTAAAAAACAAAATCTAGTATTGGATGCATATTGGCAGACGTCCATAATATGAAACCTATATTTATCTCTGAAAAAATTTGCATGGTGATAAATTTGAAATATATGCATATCATATTTTGTAAAAATATCCTTTTTCCGTTCTTTTATCATTTTATAAGTCATCTATATGTTTTTTTTAAGTTGAATTTATTTATTCAAACAAATATTAAAGTATACATATTTTTATTTATAAGATAGCATACTTTTTTATTATAACAAATGATGTGTAAAGAATCTGCAAAATAATTTTCCTAATTGCACAGGTTACCAGATATTTTAGCCTTTTAGATATTTAAATTTAAAAATCTGGTAATTAAACATATATATCTCCATTACAAGTATATTCGTTCATTAATTTCACAACAATACATGGATTTTGTTTTAATTCATATACGAGAGGGATTCAAAAAGTAAGTTTCATTCCGTGACTGCGGACAGATGTGCGTAAGACAAGAAATATAATGAGACAATAAATGGAATTCATTATTTACTCTTCCACATATTAACCATGAACGTTCTGAAATTTTAATACCTCTTGATAATCTTTTTAAAAAAAACCTCTTAAAAAATTACTCTTCTGCGTACAGATGAAGCTTTGGAGGACTTGTGTGATCTCAGCATTGCTTACAATATGCCTAAGGAGTAAACATATGGAAGTCACTGAGAGTGAGATCAGGCGTGTACATTAAATTATCAAGATTCCTAACTAAGCGTTTCAAAATAGTTTTGCATTGTCCTTGCCTCGACATCACATTTTCCCGATAGAATTCTTTGAGGCAGCTATGGATTTCTGCTCTTGATACATCATGCATATATATATATATATATATATATATATATATATATATATATATATATATATGGAGAGAGAGAGAGAGAGAGACCGTTTTTAATTTCTTTTTTTGCTACTATGCTATTTCTTCAAGAAAGAAATTGGCGCTATTTATTTCTTTACAAATTAAACAAAGTTTGTAACATTATCTAATGGTTTACACTTTGAAAGAATATCCTAATATGAAAATTAAGTTTCCTTATATCCTGTTGGAATAACCACCTTTTTTTATTTTATTACGATATTTATAATGTAAATGCAACATAAGATTAGTTTTTTGCATTTTTGAGGGACAGTGATGTGGTTAATTTATTTCTCTCTCAGATAACATAATATTTTCTTACAAATAAAAACTTTCACATTTAATCAATAAATTTATCACGTATAAAACTATTAGCCAAACAGTGCATTTAAATAAAAGAGAAAAAAATAATGTTGTTTAAAACTGTTTTTTAAACCGCTGTTTTAAACTGAAACAAAGAAGCACTGATTTTATAAATTAAGTTTTACTTTCGGGTTGTATTTGACTAACTCTTTAATTCATTCTTCTTTTAGATTTTATTTTCATAAATATATATATTTTTTACTTTCACTGAACTTTCTTCTGACTATTTCAGCTGTAGAATGTGTTTACAGTTTGCCTCTTTATATGTCTCAAATTTCTGTAGAAAAAGAGACATTTCAGTATCGTGGAAAACTTCAAGTAATGAATATTTCCATTCTGTCTCAAGTTGTCTCTATTGTTCAATTATATTGCTGCTAATAACTCAAATTATACTCAGAGATATTGTTGCCGTATAAATCCATATAATAAAACAAACAACGTGTTTCACAGTAAGCGTATTCTAGTCAGATTAAAATACTCCTTTAAGTCTTAACTTTAGGTATTTTATGACATTACAACCTAACACGCAGATTTTTGTGTAGGTATGTTTTTAGATGGCCACGTGATACATTGTGGCTCATTTTATTGTTTTCGACCTAATAATTGAGTAATAAAAAAAAGGTTTTTTTAACTTTCACAGCTGCATTATTACTTTTACAATAAATTTTCTTTTGTTACAATAATTTAAAACTACTGTACTGATAAAGCTACTGTGTAATAATAATTTATTGTGTGGTTGTACGTACAGATGTCAACAGATGATAAGTACCCAAGTGGCAGAGTCACAGCGACACGGCGACAATGTTGCAGAACAAAAAATGCGTCTTACACAAATTTTTTTCATTTTGGAAAAAATATATTTTTTTGATAGGGAGAGAAAATCTATGCAACCGCAAATAGATCTTCATATGTTTCAATTTAGATTAGAACGATATTGGAAAGAGGTGACATATTTCTGCATTTTGACATATTTTCATCCCTTCACCCAATGAAATTTTCGTTAAAGTCTTTGCTAACTCCTCCACTCCCTAAAATTTAAAGTTGAAAAAGTTTATAAATGTTAAGCTCTAAATTCTGCAAAGTTTATTAATATTGGTTTGCTCTACACTGTAAAAATATGTCCTGAAATTAACAGGTGTTATTCTGTGAATTTTCCTTTTTTTAACTGAAAAATTCCGTTTTGGGAGAAAAGTGTAACTTTTCCTGGAATTAACGGAAATTTTCAATTTACTGCTAGAGATATAACTGAAGTTTTCCGTAGGCGACAGTAAAAGTCTACGAGAACGGAAGTTTTCCGGTCAGACGCACACTGTTCAGTGAGATCCGACGCTGATTCGAGGATTTATTAGTCTGTGGCTGTGCCCTGTGGTCGAGAGTACGGGACAAGATGGTGGAAGGTGGAAGCGGAAGGAGATTGTAAACAACACAGTTCTACGAAGCGCGCGTCGCCATTTTTCTTCGGTCTAGATTTTGTCTGCAAAAAACCAGTAAGTTATATTTAATTTTATTTTGTAATTTTCTATTATAAACATTGTATGTATTCTAATTGCAGAAAACTTTCCTATTTACAATTATTACATGTTAGACTTATGCTATGCTAATGGGGAAAAAAAAAACGTATTTTGTTTGTCACATGTTAAAACAAATTTATCCTCTCAAATGTTTGTACATAACTTTGAAATCAAAATTCAGTTTCATTTCTTTAAAAAGTAAGATTTGCTAATGAATGTTTAAAGAAAAAAAAAAGCAATTGAGCTGAATATTTAGTATCAGTTTTAGCGAGTTTATTAGTTTTCGCAGTTTTAATTCTTTTTTATTTATTTAAAAAGAAATCTAATTTAGATTACAATTAACAGAGCTTTTTCTGAAACTGATCATTTAAAATGTGGGGCAATGGCACCACCATGAGTATAACAAAATGTAAGTCATACTATTTTAAAAAAAGGACTTTTTCCAAATTTTTTGAAGGAAAAAAAAACCTGTTGTATATTTTATTTCTTGCCTCTTGATTTTTTGTTCTGCGTCGTGAATTCTTGTTATTTCTAATAAATTTAGTATGTAAATATAAAAACAAGCTTTGATTTTTTTTTTTTTTTTTTTTTTTTTTTTTTTTTTTTTTTTTTTTTTTTTTGCAGAGGGGGGGGGGGGGATTCTGTCTCATGAAGCCCTGTTATTTGTAGTAAATATGTAAATATAAAAAAAAGCTTTGATTTTTTTCCCCTTCAAAATTTGTCGGGTGGAAGGGGGATTATGCCTCGTGATTCGTGAAGTCTTGTTGTTTGTAATAAATTTATCATGTAAATTTAAAAACAAACTTTGACATTATTATTATTATTATTATTTGTCTAGTGGGTTGGTCTGGGAGGATTCTGCCACATGAAGCCTTGTTATTTGTAATAAACTTAGCATGTAAATATAAAAACAAGCTTTGATTTTTTTTTTTTAATTTATCGGAGAAGGGTAAGGGGGAGGGGGACTCTGCCTCATGAAGCTTTGCAATAAATTTAGCAAGTAAAAAAAAAATTTGTAAAATTCCGTTGATAAAAAATCATACAAAAAATTGTACTTGCATTTTGTAGTAGAACTTGCATAACATACAAAAACAATTGAAAATGAACTAAAACAATATTTAAATAAATAAATAAGCTTCGATTTTTTTTTTCAAAATTTGTCGGGTGTGTGTTTGTGGGGGGAGGGGGGGGGGATTCTGCCTCAGGAAGCCTCGTTATTTAATAAATTTAGCATGTAAATATAAAAACAAATTGTAAAATTCAGTTGATAAAAAATCATACAAAAAATTGTACTTGCATTTTGTTGTAGTACTTGCATAACAAACAAAAACAATTGAAAATGAACTAAAACAATAAAAAAAAAAAAAAAAAAAAAAAAGCTTTGATTTTTTTTTCAAAATTTGTCGGGTGTGTGTTTGTGGGGGGGAGGGGGATTCTGCCTCATGAAGCCTAATTATTTAATAAATTTAGCATGTAAATATAAAAACAAATTGTAAAATTCAGTTGATACAAAATCCTACAAAAAATAGTACTTGCATTTTGTAGTAGTATTTGCATAACAAACAAAAACAATTGAAAATGAACTAAAACAATATTTAAAAAAAAAAAAAAAAAAAGCTTTGATTTTATTTTTCAAAATTTGTCGGGTGTGTGTTTGTGGGGGGGGGGGGGGGACTCTGCCTCATGAAGCCTCGTTATTTAATAAATTTAGCATGTAAATATAAAAACAAATTGTAAAATTCAGTTGATAAAAAATCATACAAAAAATAGCACTTTCATGTTGAAGAGTATCTCTTGGAATTTGTTATGAGTGCAAAAAAAGAAACTAAATGAAACAATTATTATTATTATTTATTTATTTTACGTTTCTATGTATAGTATTATATATATGTATATATAGGGTTTAAAAAATATTGGAAAAAATTTATAACTAGAAATGTACTGCATTCATATATATATATATATATATATATATATAAAGGTGGAGGTGGGGGGGGGAGGGGGGTCCTAGTCCAAAGGCTCAAATTACAGAGATTCATTGAAATCTTCTTGCCGATTGTACAACAGTAAAGTGCGTTTGAAGTTATGCCAGGTTGATTCAATAGTATTAGTGTTTATGTCACAATTTTCTATTTTTTGTTTAGAATATTGAATTTTATAAGAGCATAGTTGACATATCCTCCAAATTATTGTTTTTAACTATATGGGAAGTCTCCAAAATTTGAAATAACCTCCCAGTTTCTCACAAAATTTAAAAATAATTCAGAAAGTGCGATCTATGTTTGAATATTATTTTTGAATGCAGTCAGCAATGTTTTAGATTTCAATTTCAACAGTCAAAAATGACTGAAAATTTTTAAATTGTTAAAATTTGCTTCATAAGATGTTGAATGCTATTTGCTTAGTAAACAATTTTTTACAGCATTCAGTCTTTTCAATATTAAGCAGGAGTCCTACTTTCATTATCAAAAATATCTTCAGGTTCATCATCCTTTATAAAGTATAAGCTATAGAATATATACTAATTTTATATATATATATATCAGAGTGTCCCCCAGACTGTTTCAGAAGGGTGCTGCACCTTGTCTGCCCTTTGGTTTACAAAATTGCACCCTTCTTGCCCTGCATAAAAAATAATTAGCACTCTTCTTGACCCCTAGTAAAATAATTAGCACACTTCTTCTTGCCCCCCCCCTAGTAAAATAGTTAGCACGCCTCTTGCCCCTCAGGAAAAAAAAAAGTGACCTTTCTCCTTTTTGCATTAAAAAATTTGCTTTCATAGTAAAAATTGACTCGAAGTTGTCTTGAAAAGAATGCCTTGACTTTAAATATTAAAAGCGGCTTTAAAACCAAAAGAATGCCTTGACTTTAAATATTAAAAGCGGCTTTAAAAACCAAAAGAACGCCTTGACTTTAAATATTAAAAGCGGATTTAAAAACCAAAAGAATGTCTTTAATTAAAAAAAGTACCCTTTAAGAATTTGAAAAGTGCCTTTAAGAATAAAAGAAAGTGCTCTTTGTTCACCAGCAGCACCCTGCCTTTTTTAAAACCTGAGGGAAACTCTGATATTATATATATTCATTTATTTGTTAGTCCCATTTTGTAACTCTCCCAATTGCTGAAATTTAATCATGATAACTAAGTTCTATTCTACACGAAACTTTACTCTTTTGTATATATTTCTTAATTTTATATAATATATATAATGGAAATGTGTTGTAGTTATAGGTTTTATTTTTGTGTTTGCATATTCGCATAAATTTTATCATAACAATTTTCAACTTTATGTTGCATCTTGCTGGTTGGTAAAATAAATTCTTGCTGGTAAGCTTTTCTGAATTACCCACCCATGTGTGTATATATTTTTTAATTTTTATATTCATAAGAATATTTGTGTTATAGCAGCTATCGTTTAGATATGCATCTATTAAAAAGCCCAAATTTTGGCATAATTTATATTTTTATAATTATTAAATACATTATTATACTGATGTGTATGTGCATAATTTGATGTATTTATTTTATTTCATTTAACATCTTTATACTATGCTGCATAACAATAACTTTTTGTATTTTTACTATTGAAATAACATTTGATTCTGCAATTTTGGCTATTTACATTGTTTTTTCTGTCAATAAAAATATTATCTTGCATTTTAAATCATTTGAATTGTTTATTTCTTAGGACTACATAATTTAAGTTGTAATTTGACTGCTATATCTGGTATAGTGGTTTCCTAATATTTGGTGAATATCTTATGTTTCAATGGTTTAATTGTACAGAAAGCTTATATATAGCAGTCAGTCTTTAAAATTATTAAAGATATTTATCGTGTGTGTAAAGATACGTGTGTTTTTTTATAGAACTTAAATAATAAAATATATCACTATGAAATTTTTATTTTATATTTTTATCATTTTGCAGGTTAAATATTTCCATATGAGAAGAATACTCTATTTGATGGCATTGTGAACACAACTGAATTTAAATTAGTAGCTTGGCACTCAAGAGTGTATTTAAAGGTATGTTTTTTATTGTTATTATTTTTACATTTTTTCTTAAATTATGTAACAAAATTTCGACAATTTCTACAGATTCTGGTGTTTTGGAGAATGTAAGAGTTTCCACAATCGGCATAATTTGCTCAAACAAAATGACAAACCAATCAAATTTCTCAAGATTTAAAGTCCGTGTTTTATTATTCTAGCTAATTGTGTCACTAAAACGTTAAGACATATCGGGACACAAGCAGCAGTAATCTGCTATGTCTGTTTTTCAAAATTTGTTTCGGAGGGGTTGGGGGGTAGGGAGGTCTTTTTTGTACTTTTCATTGCTTTGCGATTTAAAAAAAAAAAAAAAAAGCTTGCTGCAGTTCAGGCTACTGAAAAGTGAGACTTGTTGCCAAAGAGAATATAAATGAAAACAAACCTGATAAATTTTATACTTGTTTATATATGAATTCATTTTTTTTTTCCATATGTAATTTACAACTGTTTGTTTATAAAACTAGATAAATGGCTTCTTTTTTATGAAATAAATCCTATAAATATTGAAAAAATGCTTGTGTATATGAAGCAGTTAATAGGTTAATGGAAAATAGACATGAAAAATGTCCTTATCTTGACAGGGCCATTTTCAATATTAAGGCCTATGAAATGTACTGCCTTTTTTATTATTTAATCATAACTACACAAAACATCTTATTTGCTATAAAAATACTTTTTATTATGTTGTAACCAGAGTTTCCCCCATGTTTTAAAAAGGGCAGGGTACTTTTTTAATTATTAATGGCACTTTTTTAATTGTTAAGGGCACTTTTTGGATTCTTGAGGGCACGTTTCAGATTCATGAGGGCACTTTTTTATTGTTAAAGGCATTCTTTTTGTTTTTAAAGCCACTCTTAATATTTAAAAGTCGGGGCATTCTTTTCAAAAAGACATTCAGTCAATATTTACTATGAAAGCAAATTTTTTAATGAAAACACGAGAGATAGGATACTTTTTTTACTGATGGGCAAGAAGGATGCTAATTCTTTTTATGAAGGACCCGAAGAGTGCTATTTTGTAAACTAAAGGGCAGGCAGGGTGCAACACCTTTCTGAAACTGTCTGGAGTAAACTCCTGTTGTAACTTACATTTTTCACTGATGCTGATGCTGAATAAGCTGTAATAAAATTGTTTCAAGGCTATAGAATTATACATAAGTTTTTTTCTGTGATGCTGGCTACGGATATTTAATCGGAAATTACAAATACAGTAAAATCTCTGAATAATGAAAACCTCAGGAGAACAGAATTTGTCTGCTACTAAAAAATGTCTATTATGGAGGTTTTACTGTATACTTTTGTTGACCCTAAACACTGAAGGTGATACCCAAACTGTTGAGCGATTATGGGTTATCTCAAAAAGGTGTAATAAAAGACAGAGCAGCACTGTTAATCACTATTTACAATCTAATCTCATATCATTCATGTGGCGGTACATTTATTTAAAAATTTAAATATTTACTGAAATGCTAAGCAACATTTACAATTTCATGCCTGCAGTTTAATTTTATTATTTTTTTTATAATGTTTATATCTTCTTCTATTTTAAGTATATATTTGTATTTATACAATAAAAATTTTCGTGAAAGTCTGTAACTTTGAAATCATCATATTCACCCTAAAAATATATATATTTTTTAATGTGTCATTTGGTGGCAACTATTATGCTTGGCGATAATGATCTTGTTATAACGGGAAAACACCCAATATTTATTCAAGGGTGCAGGTTTCCAAGAAATCAGTCTTTTGAAAATATCCAAGGAATGAAGCAATAATTGGAATGGGGGGGGGGGACTTTCCAATCTTAAATTTACTATCAGGATTCACACAGTATTTTTAAGAATTGCATATAAAATAACTCTTATTTTTTTTAATATCCCATTTAAAACTTTAAGATATGAAAATACTTAATTTTTTCCTTGCACCAACCCTGCATGTCAGGATTGAAATAGTAAAATTTTCCATTTTTTCCCTTCATTTCCCTCTGAGTTTTTGGGTGACTTAATCGGTCCCACAATCAATTGATGCAATTTAGTGAGCCTGTTTTGCAATATTATTAATTTCAATCTTGTAACTCTCATACACTTAACCACACTGTCACAATGAGTTACTCAATTTTGACGCCAACGTATGGATGTGGATCCGATTATGGAATATTATCCCTATGCTTTTTGCGATGAATATTATAGCTGTATTTTTTTCTAGTGTGTAGAAATGCACTATTTGCTTTCCACCATATATGTATAATGATTGAAAATGTATATGTTTATCTCATTTAAAATTTTCATTCCCTAAGGGGCCCTGTTATTTTGTTCTACTAGTTTATGTTGCAAGTCAGGTTACAGGTCTATCTCCAAAACATGGATTACAAGTATTCTACTAGTCCAGTAGAAATAGTATTTTGCCTCGGAAAAGGTTGAGTAATGTTAGATATAGTGTATAGTTTGAATATTTTTATAAAAACCAAGTTTTCGACCTTCTAAGATTTTTACCATTGCCAAAAAAAACCGAGATTTTTTGCCACTTTTTTTATTTGTTTTTTAGTAATTCGGTTACAGTGCATTTTACAGAAAAATTACTTTTACCTTTCATAGAAGATAAAATTTCCGACAACATGCACTATTCATGTTTGTAATTTGTCCAAACAGAAGGTGAGATACAAAACTGGGAAAATAGGGTAAAATTTGCAAAAATCTACAAATGACATTAGTTTTTGTTTAATAACCCACTTTTAGTTCACTTTAGAGACAATTCTTTTATTACAAGTTTTCCTTATTTTCATTTTTCAGAATCTTTGCTGACATAAATCCAGATAAAGGAAATAGAACCCCCAGGGCGAAAGACAAAATGAATAATATGGTTGCAAAATGAGTTATTTATCTAGTTACTGTAATAGAATTTAAATTTGTGATGTTACAGCAATAAAGTGTTTTTGATGTTTTATTTAGCTTTGTCTTCTTTACTGTTACTTTTCTTTTATATTTATTAATAATTTCCATTATATTTTCTATAAGAATTCTATCTCCTTAAATATATATATATATATATATATATATGTAATTTGGGTTCATTGGAATAATTATGATTGATATTGTTTATTTTACTAATGCCATTATTGAGAAGTGGAGAGGAAAAAATTATGAAAAAACTGCTATGAACTTGTGTTGAGATGTCTGCCGTCTTGTTCAGTATATTGAAATACTTGTATTTTTAATTAAATCTTAACCGGTACACATACTGTTGTTATGGTTTTTGTTTCAAGCACCACTCTTTATGTGTATAATTATTATTAGGAAATCTGTAGTTTGCATTATAAGAATAAATATACCAAATGAAATTGCATTTGTTTTTATGCAAGAAACTTTGTTGACTTTTAGGAAAATTCTTTTATTTTGTGTGGATTTATTTGGAGTGGAGTTAGAATTTTTTTAAAAATAATTTTTGACAGTTTAGAAGGTCTGGGAAAATTTTTAATGAATGATTGATAAATACTAATCGCCACTTTATTTTTTCAAAATATTTGTTAGGAAAAAATAATGTATTATAAATATTTTGCAAATGTATAATAAAATATATTTGCAAACTATTTAACAGGGGTTTTTGAAAACCTGATAAAAGTTTTTAGTAGCAGAGAAGCTGATGCCACACTGATATTTCTTTGTGTGAATGGTGTATGCAACTTTTGATGAACATTGATTTTTTTTTTTTTTTTTTTTTTTTTTTTTTCAGTGATATTAAAATAAAAAAAAAGTTAAAATGCTCATTTTATATATTTAAATGTATTTATTTACAGTGGTAACGTGAGTTACCACTGAAATTTTACAGCATGCAATGATAGACTTATTAGTTGTTAATAATTAAGGAAAATGTGGCTTATGTTCAAAATTACCTGTAATTAAGAAATACTGCTAAGTTTTGTAGATGGCCAAAAATAGTAGAAAGTATTAAGCATCGTATAGTATTAAATGTTATTTTGAGTGTACTTAATAGCTGCTAACCTTTTTTTTTTTCAAATTAGACATAATGAACTAGGGAAAATATTTAATGAAATGTTTCTTATTTCTACATCATTTATTAAAATTTTTATTTAATAAAATGTCTGTTTTTATTTAATTAAAAATATTGAAAGTTTGGCAGCTATGCTATCTTTTATAAAAAGTTAAACACTTTGACACAAAGTGTAATTCTGTGTTAGTAAAATTCTAAAACATCATTATGATGTTTAATAAAGAAAATTATGATGACCGATGGCAATATTGTAAAAATTATTGTTCCATTCTGATGCAAAATGAATTTATTGTTGGTAGGCATAATCCTTTATTTTCTTTAAAGTCGTATGGAAACTTCCATATAATAATAATCCTTTTTTGAAAAGTTACATTGAGTACAGAATGATTTACATGCTTATTTTTATAAAGTTTTTAAATAATTAAATTTGCCAAGGCAGCAAATATCTTTCATATGCTTCCTATTTGGTTTTTATTCTCAGGGGTCGATGCAGGTTTTTTTTTTTTTTTTTTTTTCTTGGGGCCCATTTTGTGAAAAGTAAAAGTTTATTTTTATGAAAATATTATATTTATGTGAAAAATAACATTTGTTACGAAAGATGAAATCTAGCTACTAAAATTTAAACCAATCATTTAATAATAATAACTTCTTTAACTCCTTTTGCTAAAGTTTTCCTTTCTGGTGAACTTGTTTTCTTTGCAAATTACACATTTTAAAACCTAACAAAATAAAAATAATTAATGAAGTTTTTTTTTTATGGAATGGAATTTTGTCAACGGGTCTATTTTATAAAGAGGAATTTTGTGAAGGGCCTTGTTTTATTAAGAGGAATTTTATGAAGGGGCCTCTTTTATTAATGATTTTTTTTTTTTTTTTATGAAGGAAACTGTTTTATTAAATGGATTTTTGTGAAGAGGCCCTGAATAGGCCCCAAATTTTTCCTAGATCGACCCCTGATTATGAACAAGTTTGTAAAAAGCTGGATAACTCAAATGTTCTCAAAACTTGTGTAGACAAATTTAATAGATATTTAAAGGATAGCTGATATATACAACTTTTGAAACAAATCATTGTTAAATTACAGTGATCCTTCAAAATTGAAAGCTAGTTTTAAAGATTTGTGTTAAAAAAAAATAAATACATGAAAATGTACTGTCAGAACTGATAGTATATTCATTTTCAGGCCAATAAAGATATCACTCCCTTTTTATTTTTCAAAGAGTTGTGTTTACGCCCGTAAATTCAAAAATGAGTTGTAGACAATTCTTAAAGTAAATCTTTATATGTTTAAATATAAATATTTTCGAAAATATTTATATTTAAACTGATTTTATATGTAATTTAAATGTAAAATTTTATTACTTTTTAGAAATATTTCTCTATATTTTAAAAGGAGCTTAAAAGATAAATGTTGAATCCACACTAGAAATTTTAAAAATATAAAAATGCAATTTTACAGCTTTTTTTTTTTTTTTTTCACCAAAAAAATTAGAGATTCTGCTACAAATTTTGAGTGGTATAAAACTATCTCAATGTCCTTCAAGGAATTAAGGAGACAACAGCACTTGTGAAAATGAAAAATATCTGTTATTGATGTATCTTTTTTTTTCTCTCAGGAATTATTGAAGCAGTAAAAATGAAAAAATGTATATATAGTATTGAAAGTAATTTTAAACAAATTATGTAGGTTTTATTATTATTATTAACGTTGTTAAAAATTTATTTTTCCTGACGGTAATGATGTAAATATAGCAAATTATTTTAAATTCATTGCAAAAAATAAAGTAAATTAAAATAGCTTCAGTAGTTCCTGAGAAAAAGATACATTGATGTCGGTCCTTCCCCTGGCTAATGTTAAACCTGTGGGCGTGTAATGCATTCGCAGTTTTAAATATCTCCTAAGAAATTAATATTTTTAACTTTTTTTTTTCTGTGTACAATTCTTAAAGAATGTCTCTTTTCTTTTTGTTCTCAAAATATTTCTAAAATATACATTTAATTTTATTTGAAGTTTTAAAATTTTACTCAGTTTTACTAGGTTTGTAACACATAAAATTATAAATTAAGTATATATTGCAGAAAGATTTTGACCACTAAAAAAAGTGACATTCTTTAAGAATAGTACAAAGAAAAAAAAAGTTAAAAATATTTATTGCCTGAAAAAATATTTAAAAAATACAAAAAAAATATATATATAACCCACCACAGATAGGTTTAACATTAGTGTGGAAAAATTGAGATCTCACTTTCCCCTTAATGGGAGAAATATCGAACATATAATAAAAACCGAAAATATCACAACATTAAAGAGGTGAGTATAAAACATCACAAATTTACTGAATAGTGTATACAAATGTCAATTTTAAAATTTTATACATGCATTAAAATTTAAAATATCGACGTTTCGACCACCTTCTATGGTCATCCTCAGGAAAATTTTTTTGTTATATTGCTTTTAAAGTTTCAAAATATTTTGAAAGTTTAAAAGCAATATAACAATTTTTAATTTTAATGCATGTATAAAATTTTAAATTTGTTATTTGTATACACCATACAGTAAATTTGTGATGGTTTAGACTCGCGTCTTTAATGTTGTAATGTTTTATGTATATGGTGTAATCGTCCAGCATTTATATTAACTGAAAATATCAGTTTCTAAAACGGAAAATAACCGTCATGAAAACTGAACACTTCAGTTTCGAAAACTGAACATTTCAGTTTCGAAAACGGAACATTTCAGTTTCGAAAACGGAACATTTCAGTTTGGAAAACGGAACATTTCAGTTTGGAAAACGGAACATTTCAGTTTCGAAAACGGAACATTTCAGTTTCGAAAACGGAACATTTCAGTTTGGAAAACGGAACATTTCAGTTTGGAAAACGGAAAAAATCATAAAAGTGAATTTCCGTGAAAAAACGGAAAAGTTCAGGCAACTCTGCTGCCAGTACCTTTTCCGTTTTTTTAAGGAGTTTGTTTTTACAGTGTAGTTGTCTTAGTTGTTACTTTGAAATACTAATACATAAATGACATATCGCCTTCATTTCCTTCCCCACTAAAATTTCCTATCATAACACCCTCCCCGGCCTTCACATTGTTTAAATTTTTTAAACTTCTAAAAAAAGCTGCGCTATATATTACTTTGAAATAACAATAAATGAATGATAAAAAAATCTACCTCCCCTTGAAAATTTTAGTTGTAGTCTCTTTGCCCACCCTCTCCTCTCTTTCTGCAGCATTAACATATAATTGCTGTGACAAAAACTGTTGCATAGATACTGTGAGCGATCTCTTTGACCGCTTGATCGAAAGATGAATAAAAGGCTTAATTTACTCATAGGATACAGTTTTTGTAATAAATTTTATGAACAGTGCTATTATAATTCAAATTAATCTATCCAAAATTCTATAGAAATAGTACTAGGGCTACAAACGAAACAAAATTCCACTATACTTAAATCATTATAGTAGCTATAATGAAACTGTGAAAATTAACAGCTGTCTGTGAGACCGCTAACCGCAATTCAGGGTTAAAGTTGTTAATCTTAAAAATTGTCAAATTTTATTATTATTTTTTTAATTGTATCACTTTTTTAATGTTGTTTTGCCTTAGTTCTTTTGTTACTTTGAAATACTAATGCATAAATATCCATCTAGGTTCCCCCCTAGAAAATCACATTCACCCCCTTCCCCCTTTGCCCATCACTGTTTAAAATATTTTAACAATTCATTAAAAATATCTGCTTTATTTACTACTTTGAAATAAGAGTAAATGATTGATCATCCTCCCACCCCCGAATTATTTGCTTCTCTTTCCCCTAACATACAAATTTTTAAAGTATATAAATTTCTTTCTCTCTGTTTTTTTTTTTTTTTTTTTTTTTTTTTTTTTTTTTTTTTTTTCTTGTTCTGTTTGGTACTTTTCATAAACGATAAATAAATAATTTTTTTCAATTCTCCTCTGAAAACTCTACTCCACATCCACCTCCCCCCCCTCCCTTCTCAGCATACGAAGTTAACAAAAAATGTTTTGACAATAAAAAATAATTATGGTGTTTAGTTATTGTTCGATGTACGTGTTTGTGATAGTATGTAAATTAAAGTTCTTTAAAGTCCACTTCGACTAATTAATAATGTTGCTGCTGTAATTTCTTTAATTTAAGTACTTAAAATACTATATAATAGCGACGAGAAAATCAAGTTTCTTACCGGAATTCAATTGAAAAGAAATTCCAAATGATTCGCAAAATGGCGATACTTCGTGTTTTGAATCTACAAGAGAATATGCTGTATTAATATTTTAATACGTACATCATTTCGAAGGTGGTAAGTGCTGACATTTTTTTTTCTTCTCTGCAATAAATAAAAGTTCATAATGTTTACTCATTTTAAGGAATACAATGATTCCATTGAAACGTTCCATTCATATGTTAAGAGGTTGGAACAGAGTTTTTTATTACATGATGTTGAGGGGAAAAACAGGTACCTGCAATTATTTCCTGTATGGGGCCTAAATTGTATAATTTGCTGTCAGATTTAACATTTCCGAAAAATCCTGAAGTACTGAAATATGAGGAAATAGTTGATATTCTGTTAAAGCACTTAAGCCCCGCCCCTAATAAATTTTGTTCTAGAATTAAATTCCGTAATTCTTATCAAAATGAAAACGAATCGATACAAGATTTTGTTTCAAAATTAAAGAAGTTAACTACGTTCTGTGGTTTTGCTGGTGAAACACTTAATAAAAATTTGTTAGAACAATTTTTACGAGGTTTAAAAAATGAATGTATCCAAAGTAAACTACTTTCACAAATAGATGATTTATCTTTTGAGAAAGCTATTGAAAAAGCAATTATTTTGCAAAATAACGAACATGATATTTCTGAATTGAAAAACAGGAATGTAAATGTTAATAAATTGGCATATTCTAAAAATGTTCAGCCGAATAAAATTTCAAATAATTTCCAGAAACCGAAAAGTAACAATGTAAATAAGGGAAATTTTGATGTAAATAAAAATAAATTACAATGTTATCGATGTGGAAATCCATCGCATCTAGCCAATAAGTGTAAGCACATTAATACATTCTGTAAAATTTGTAAAAAGAGAGGTAATCTTGGTAAAGGATGTAAAAGTAGTTCTCAGAAACAAACAAATGTATTGCAGACGGTTAATATTTTATCCGTGAGTCATGATAAGAGTTCTACTCCTATAAATGTGTGGGTTTTAATTGAAAATAAAGCTAAAGCTGAAATGGAGGTAGACACGGGCTCAGGAATTTCTGCGGTACCTGTAAATCGTTTTCGGAGATTTTTTCCGAATAATAAAATTTTTCCACCAGACGTTCAGTTGAGAACTGCAACGGGTCAGGTATTTACACCTGTGGGGTATGTAACAGTAGATGTTTCTTATGCAAATATTACTAAAAAGCTTAAACTGTATTTGATTAAAGAAGATAATTTCCCACTTTTATTTGGCAGAGACTGGGTAGCTGCATTTAATTTGTTTCCCACAAATTTTAAATCTGTGTTTGTCAATGAAATTGCAAATTCTACAGATAAATTGAAAGCATTATTAAATTATTTTTCTGATTTATTTTTGGATAAAGTAGGGGAAATAAAAGGTTTGAAAGCAGAACTTTATCTAGAAAAAGGTTCTACGCCCATATTTTGTAAAGCTAGAACAGTCACGTATGCTGTACGTAATGCAGTACATGATGATATCCAAAGGTTACAGGATGAGGGTATGATTAAACCTGTCACCAGTAGTAAGTGGGCAACTCCTATAGTTCCAGTGGTAAAACCAAATGGGAAAATACGTTTATGCAGAGATTTTAAAGTTACAGTAAATAAATTTTTGAAGGTGGAAAAATATCCTTTACCTAGGGTAGAGGACATGTTAGCTACTTTATGTGGTGGTTTACATTTTACGAAAATAGATTTAAATCAAGCTTATCTTCAGTTACCTGTAGACGAAAAATCACAGGAATTGTTAACTATAAATACTCCGAAGGGCTTATTTCAATTTTTAAAGTTACCAATGGGTCTTACTAGCTCTCCAGCAATTTGGCAAATATCGATTGATCAAATATTAAGTGGTATTGATGGTGTCACTGTGTTCATTGATGATATTGGTGTTACGGGGGAAACTGATGAAATTCATTTAAAAAGACTAAAACAAGTCTTAGAAAGATTACGTGAATATAATATTAGGATAAATAAAGATAAATCAATTTTTCTGGCTGACCATATTACATATTGTGGTTATAAAATTGATAAGCAAGGTATTCATAAAACGCAAGATAAAATTGAGGCTATTGTCAATGCTCCTAGATCAATTAATGTGTCACAAGTTAAAGCTTTTTTAGGCTTAGTCACATATTATTCTAAATTTGTACCAAATTTATCTACAATTGCTCATCCTTTAAATCAATTACTCAAAAAGAATGTAAAATTTATTTGGTCTCCTGTTTGTGAACAAGCATTTAAAATATAAAAAATGAAATTATTTCAGAAAGAGTTCTTGCACATTTCAACCCTAAATTGCCTTTAGTGTTAGCAACAGATGCTTCACCATATGGTATCTCTGCAGTTCTTTCGCATGTGATGCCAGATAACGTGGAAAAACCAATTGGTTTTATGTCCAGAACGCTTACGAATGCAGAAAAAATATAGCCAGGTGGATAAGGAAGCACTAGCTATTATTTTTGGTGTAAAGAAATTTTTTCAATATTTATATGGTAATAGGTTTACTTTATTTACAGATAGCAAAACACTTGTGTCCATATTTTCTCCAAATAAAAGTATTCCTGTTCTTTCAGCTGCTCGGATGCAAAGATATGCATTATACTTACAGGCGTTTAAATATGATATTCGCTATAAGAAAACATCCGAACATGGAAATGTCGATGCTCTTTCACGACTTCCATTACGTAGTGAAGATTTACCCCCACAATTAAATTCAAGTAATGTAATTGATGAATCTGATTTTTTTCAAATTAACCAAATTTCTACATTGCTTTTAAACGCCAAATCAATTGCTGTAGCTACAAAATCTTATCCTTTATTACGTCAACTTTTTCATCATCTAATTTCTGGTTCTCCAATTCCTAAAAAAATACTTTTTGGTGGCAAACAAGAAGAATTTACTTTTCAACATAGTTGTATTTTAAAAGGATGTAGAGTAATTATACCAGAAGTTCACCGTAGACAAATTTTACGTGATTTGCACTATGGACATTTTGGTATAGTGAAAATGAAGTCCTTAGCTCGCAGTTTTGTTTGGTGGCCAGGGATTGACCAAGACATTGAAGATCTTGCACGAAATTGCACTACTTGTGTCAATTAAAAAAATAATCCTCCTATGGTAGATACTCATCCTTGGGAATGGCCTACAGCACCATGGCAAAGAATTCACATAGATTATTTTGGTCCTGTGATGGGTAAAATGCTTTTGCTTGTGGTTGATGCTCATAGCAAATGGCCTGAAGTTTTTATTGTCCCTAATACAACGTCAGAATATACAATTACTTGTCATTCTTCTCTTTTTGCCAGATACGGGTATCCTATATCTCTGGTATCTGATAACGCAAAACAATTTACTTCTGAAGAATTTGAGACATTTTTGAAGAATCATGGGGTTAAACATAGGTTTAGTGCACCATACCATCCAGCTAGAAATGGTCAGGCAGAGAGATATGTGCAGATTCTTAAAAAAAGGGTTAAAAGCCTTATCTTCTGAAGGTGGTACTTTACAGATGAAAATAAATAACTTTCTTTTACAGTATAGAAAGATGCCTCATGTTACTACGGGGGAAAGTCCTGCATCTCTATTTCTAAAACGAAATATAAGAACGAAAATAGATTTGATAATTCCAAGCGTTACAAATTTTGTGCATGATAAACAAAATGCGAGAAAGGCCAATTCTAAAGTAAAAGAATTTCAAATCTACCAGAAAGTGGCTGTAAGAAATTATACTCCAGAAGCCAAGTGGAAAATTGGTCGCATTATTGTAAGAGAAGGCAAGTTGCATTATAGAATTCAAGTTGGTTCGAATATTTGGAAAAGGCATGTTGATCAGATAACTAATGTCGGTTCGAATATGAATCTAACTAATGATTCAAATTCTGAAGAGAGTGGTACAGAAAGTCACAAAAGTGATAATGCAGTTGTTAATCAACGTGATTCTCAGCTAATGCCTCCTAGTACGTCAGATCCTCGACCAGCTGACTCAGTTGTCTCATCTGCTCCAAATCCTCAACCAGATGACTCTGTTGCTCATCTAATCCAAATCCTAAACCAGATGACTGTGTCCTCCCAAATACTCCAAGTCCGGCTCCAGTAGACTCTAAAGGGATACCTTCACCTCCAAAATCCATGGTGTCCAATATTTCTAGTGATCATGCTACAGACACTTTAAATATTAACTATTGTTTTTCCCAACAGGTACCTAGAAGATCCACCAGGAAAAGAAAAGGTCCCTGCAAATTCCCAAATTAAGGAGGGGAAAACTATGGTGTTCAGTTATTAATATAATTACTAGATGGCATCACCACTGCGGAAATTCTGTCAATTACCGGTAAAAGTTGTTTACCGTTGTGTGTGTAAAATGTATCTGTAACTTGTATTGTGTTTGATGTACGTGTTTGTGATAGTATGTAAATTAAAGTTCTTTAAAGTCCACTTCGACTAATTAATAATGTTGCTGCTGTAATTTCTTTAATTTAAGTACTTAAAATACTATAATAATTATTCTAAATTTTCCAAGTGGAATTTCTAAATATGGGAGAGAAGCGAAGTATTAAAAAATTTTGTAGTTTGGCCATTATCACCCTTGTTTGACCATGGAACTGCTTCTGCAGAAAGATTTTACTGTTAATACAGTTTGTCGCAGAAACCATAGTAATTTTCTGCCACAAGGGATAATTAGAACAAAGGCTGGTAACATGGACTTTAGTGGGAGGCAGAAACGTTTGAAATAACGAAAATTTACTGACGTTTGATCACTGTTTAAAGACCCTGTAGATTATTTAGTCTGATAGTTATTTTTAATTTATTTTTTTTATATAGAAATAAATAAAAAATATATTTGTTAAAATGTGAAAAACAGTAACAGAAATTTTATCTTTGTACGACAAAATGAATCTTTAAAAGTTAGTTTTGACACGATTTTGAAGTCCAGGTACCATATTTTGGGGTCGTCATTTCTTTTTGTAATTTGCATTACATTGTATTTTTATTATACCTGAAAAAAAAAAAAAGAAATGTAGTAAAAATTTTCAAATCTGTTGAAATTGATCATATTTTTTATAATAACATATTTTTTCTTTTGTTTTTATATAGTTTGTCGAAAAACGAATTTCAATGTAAATGCGTTAAATTCTCAAAACTATATCATCTCAAACCACTTAAAAAAGTGTTTCGAAATGATTGAATTTAAATTTTTGTCTTCGTATGTATCGCTGATCTGAGTAGATCAACGTTTACGTATCAAACGTTTGCAATTTTAGGTGTTTTCTTGTCAACTTACTCTATCACACTCTTAAAAGTTGACAGATAATAAAATAATAATATGCATGCATACATGTTTTCGATATTTTAACCTTTATGGTCCCTTTCAGCTGATACTATCTGAAAATAAAGGGCATTTAATCGATTGTAGGTCTGTATACATTCAATAGTCTAATTTTAATAATATCTGAAATGAGCGATTCATGTTACTTGTATAAGCCTAATAACGTGTTCTAGAGGACTAGTAACAATTCTAAATTGATGGAAACATATAAGAAACCATTCACGGATTCTAGTAGAAAGAAAATATAGTCATAGGGATTAAATTATTTATTGTAATATCAACATTTATCATTAAGGAGTTGTTACAAAAACATTTATAAGAAAAGTGTGTACAAAATAATCACGAAACTTGAAATTAACACCTGATAGAATATTTTTGAAATGGGGCATTGGAGGGCATTAGAAATGGAAGTCACGTATGAAAAACAATTTTTATAGGTTCAAATTACCCAGTATGAAACCATATTTCTTGAATTGTAAACATGTTTCTCTAATCACCTCGAAAATAATCTTTGAATACCGCTTTACATAACATGTAGACTGAGTGATCTTGTTTAAGCTACTCGTCTCATAGTGGTGCTTAAAACGATGGACAGTTTAATGACCTGCTTGACGTTACTCATTCCGATTCGTTGAGTCACTTTCACCGTCAAAGAGTTTCTGTTTTATATCACGATGTTACGCTCTACTTCTAGTAGGTAGAAGCCATGATATTGAGAGTTAAACTTGAACTTTGCAGTTGCCTCTTCTTTCGTCCTATCCTGCAACATCTCTATTTACCTGCTTGGACTGTTCAGCTACATTCATGAATGTTACTTGAAAAAATAAGTATGTGATGTGCTATAGCAAGTTTTCTTCCTACGTTGGGTTGCGGTGTTTTTGGGAAGGGGGGGGGTAGGGAGGGGAATGGTGGAGGTTAGCGTACTAGGTTTCCAAGTAAACCTGAATATTGAAGAAAGTTGTAGTGATTTCAAATTGATTTGATTTCAGGGGGTAACAAGGATATGAAAAAGAAGAAAAAATCATGTACCTTGTAAAAGGCATGAAGACAATGAAAACACGATTACCTGATTACTACTTCACTATTACTACACGATTACTACTTCACTATAAAGCTAACTGGCTGGCTGCTCCAAGCTCTAAGGTGACTCTTGAGAAGTAGTTACAATCACAACAACTATGTAGCACCAGTAAATAAATAAGTCGAAGTTTATAATTAAAAGTGCTGATGTCTAAAATTCGTAGAAGTTCACAGCTTATAATTATAGATTACTTAGATTGGTTAATTTCATCGGAGTCAGATTTGCATGACCAACCTTGTAGAAAACACGCTTCTTCCCTTAGAAAAGCACTATGCATATGTAAAATTTCAAAAGTAGAAACTCATTTTTCTGACTGGATTTTTCCCTCATTTGTTTAAATATGTATAAGAAATAGATTTTTTTAAAATTTTGCAGCGCAAATAAACACTATAACACATTGGTACATTTATAATTTTTTGCTTTGAAAAATATTATATAAAGAAGGAATATTAGATAGATGGTAAAACGCTATCCGAAAGTTTTTGAAATGATTTAAAGAACAAATTTATTCCGATGTTGAAAGTTAATATTTTTTTTAAATATCGAAAAGAGAAAGAAAAAGCAGACTTATTTTAACTATCTTGGCCCGTTTTTAAAAATGCCTTCTGAATGTATAACCATAATTTAATTCAAATTAAACTATTAATTCATAAAAGTGTATTTAAAAGAATTTTACAATTTTTATATTTTGTTTATATTTCATTTTCTACTCTTTAGCGTTTAAAATATATCATTGTTCCAGTTTTACAGCCCGTTGGCATATTTTATCATGCGTGGTTTGGCATATGTTTTTTTTTTCATTAATGTTGCAAATACTATAAAGATGTAAACATAAAACTTATTTTGCGATTTCTCATCTGCTCCCGACTAATGACAAAACGCCTTAAAATGAATTTATTTATTTGTAATTACGTTACAAAAAAAAATTAAATAACTTATTAACATTAAGAACATAGTTGTTGACATTACAAAGTGTGTTCAGTTGTGATGAACACATTTAAACACACTTGATGTCCTGATGTTCTAGGATTTTGTGATTCTAAAACATCAAGAAGTGAGTGAGAATTCTATAAAAAATTCTATTTCTTCATGTACCTTGCAATATAAGTTAAATAAAAGAGTGCAATAAGTTTTCTCAGATAGTTTGGTACAAGTTGATGACATATTAGGCATATGCAACAAAAGAGAATATAAATCAGTGATATTTACAACACATAGCTTTCAGTCAAATTATCTCGAAATTTAGTTTTTAATACATTACATCTTCTTCGACTAAGCTATTCAGATTTAAGTTTTATATTAATGTCAAACGATTACACAAAATCGTATTGCATCTTTTAAGTCATATTAATAATTTTACATAATTTATTTTAAATTTTTATTTTATTAAATTTTGCATGTAAATACTATATAGCAATTACCTGTAAACAGACATTATATTAAAAAAATATATTGTGTATCATTAATTCCTGTAGCAATGATTTAAAATTCACTCACTTGATAAAATGTCTAAATTATTTTTATCGTATACTTCTAATTTTAAAAGTTTGAAAAAATATAATAAAGAAAGTCAAATAAGAAAAAGTTAAGTGCCAACATTTTTATATTGATTACATCTGAATCGTAGTAAATCGTACTTTTATTTCTGGCATTTTTCCTGTGTAGTTTTTCTTTCATTTACCAAGAAAGTTTTCTTTATTATATTCTGGAGAATACATTTCCTATATTTTTTTTTCCAATATTTTTTCTATGTCCGTGAAACACATACATTTTTTGGTAAAATTCAAGGAGATTTAATTTTCAAAATTAAAAATATTTCAATAAATGACGTAATATAGGATTAAACCGAGGCTAACGAAAAAGAAAGGCTACCGCGGTGCTTTACGCGTATCTTTTTTTACAGACCGCGAGAGTCACGTGATGCTCGAATCCACCAATGCAGGTATACGGAAAGAGCATCACGTCACTCTAGCGGTCTGTAAAAAAAAGATAAGTGGAATGGACCGCGGTAGCCTGTCTTTTTCGTTAGCCTCGAGCGGTCTGTAAAAAAAGATAAGTGGAATGCACCGCGGTAGCCTGTCTCTTTCGTTAGCCTCGGGATTAAACGAGGCTAACGAAAAAGAAAGGCTACCGCGGTGCTTTACGCGTATCTTTTTTACAGACCGCGCGAGTCACGTGATGCTAAAATGCACCAATGCAGGTGTACGAAAAGAGCAACAAACACGTCACTCTAGCGGTCTGTAAAGAACGATAAGTGGGATGTACCGCGGTAGCCTGTCTTTTTCGTTAGCCTCGGGATTAAAGTTGAATGAAGTCTATATATGTTTTTGGGAAAATTTCCAGAAAGTTGCAGAAGCTTCAAGTGTTGCGAGATTGGAAAATATTATATGATAACAGTTCTTCAAATAAAATTGAAAACACATAAAAAAATTATATTAAAAAAAAATCTTTGAAATTTTAAAACATATAATAAAAATGTAAACTTGAAAAATTGTGTTACATGAATGTTGAAACTAAAATAAAGAATTTGTTATAGAATAAATAGTTAATATTTAAAGAATATAAATTTAACAAATTTTAATCAATACATCATACAGAGCTTGATTAGCTTTAAGCTTTAGCTTTAAGTTCCAATCACACATACTGCCATATGATCGAAGCTATAGGATACTGTCTCTCGCTTCCATCAAGAGGGTTATTCACTTTGCAAGTAGGTTTCCTTTGCAGACTAAATGGAACTAGTTAATGTATCAAATTAAAGGGAAATGCGGCGAGTTCAGCAATTTAGAAAAACTTTTGTTTTTCGTGCTCTCTAATTGGTGGAATTCGAGCTGATAGATACCATAGGAGATACAAATAGCAATTTAGTTCTTGATTAACGAATTTGCCAGAGTTAAACCATCTCACGATGAGTTTTCATTCATTTTTCTCACAAAAAACCTGTTTATGAGGAAATTTCCGATATTGTCTCTGTTACGGTATTACGTGTGATCGCAGCATTACATAAAATAAAATAATCATAATAAAATATAATTTGTTTTTAAAATAATATATCATGCATATGTGTGATTTTATAACAATTTGTGTTGATGTTTGATCTGTTTGGTAGGGAATATGACTTCAAAATTTTTTGAGTGAAAAAAAAATTATATAAAAGAAAAATATTTTTAACCTATATCTTATCCGAACGTTATTAACTGTTTTCTATTTTTTTTTTTTTTTTTAAGTTTCTTTATTAGAGTGTATGAGGAAACATCTGTAATAAAATTTTCCGGGTATAGAAAGACATGCGGAAAGTCTGATCTAACATATGAAACCTTGTTCATAGGAAAACTAATGACTCCAGATTTTTGGGGGTGAAAAAAAAAGGACTTTAAAAAAAATAAAAGAAAAATATTTTTAACCTATATCCTATCATAACTTAACCACATCCGTCTATCTATCAGGTAACAAAAAGATCCCACAAAAAAATACGTATAAATAGTTTAACCCTTTAATTATTGACTGTGTATTTAAAATCCAATAAATAATATATATAATAAATTTATTTCATTCTCCAATTAATAAAACAGTATTTTATTTTTTATCCAAAATACTTTACCCAATCACATTTTGAAAACACTCAAAATGATTGACGTGATTTTTTTTTAAAGTGGTTATTTTCTCAAATCATTTACGTAGATGTATCTTTACTCTTAATAAACCTGTTATATGGAATATTTCCATCTACAAAAAACATTCCATTTACAGATAGGATTACATTTATTTATTTTACTTTTATACGAATTGCGAGATTTCCATAAGGGTAGATTTTTTTTAATAAATCTAATAATTCTTATTAATGATTATTATTTTTATTATTGCGAAAAAAAAACATATTTTACTTTCCTTTCAAAGAATATTTTGAAATATCAGATAGAAGTGAACTTGAGAAATGTCATTTATGTCTCTGAATATTAAATTTATAATCCAGAAAAGTCTTTGACTACAAAAATATTAATCTATTTATTCGTTTTTCGAATATCTTCCCCCAGTCTCTTCTTAAACCAAATATACTCTTTTTTATTTTAACGAGATTACGTTAAAAGTAAAAATGACTACCTGCAACGGGAATTAATATTTAAAAATATTTTCGTTAAAAACAGAAAATGCTTCCGACTTTAAAAGTTTTACGGAAATTGTATCTTATTTATTCTTTTGACAAAAAAAGCTTTTAAATTTTACTTTCCTATCAGATATAGGTCGAAATTTCAGACGGAATTGAACTTTGATAATTTAATTTATATCGCTGAATATTAAATTTTATTTTAGACAAATCTTTGTATTCAAAAATAATAAGATATTTGTTTAGTTTCTTTTATCTAGCTTTGTTTATTGCTGGAAAACAAACGATTTCATACATCACTTTAAAAATTTCTTGATAGAATATTATATTACTAGCAAACTACGCCACTATGCTGGTCAATTTCTCTTAACTCACCTTTAATAAAACTAAATATTGAACTTATATTTGACCTTGTGCTTTAAAACCATATGGATCTTTACTTCGAATGTCCTTCTGAATTTCTGAAAACGATACGAACGCCATTGCGTTGCAACATTTTTAAGGTGTCAGACAAAATTTGTTGTGTTAAGGACAAACTCCTTTAGTTAATCATTTACAGTATGATTTTGTAAAGAACAATAAAACGATATGCTATATACTATAACCATCCCTTGAAAACTCAGT